>JAPZDZ010000026.1:17987423-17999504 GCA_029783805.1 Acanthurus tennentii | reverse complement strand
AGTCAAAGCAAACTGTTTTCCTTTCAAATAAATATAGCTCAGAATAATCGTAACACTCTTTGTGCCAATTTGCAAATTAATTAGTGTAAAGTGTGTTTATGAAAGCAATTTGAATGATTTATTTTTAACATAGGCATTTGTCTCTCTCAAAATACTACCCCTGACTGGCAGACAATACCAGCTCAACTAAATTAAGCGCTGCAAAAAAATGCCTCATTAGAGATGAATTCAGCAGTTTTTCTTTTAGTGCAGTGTTTCAATGAATCCCCAGTTCAGGTGTGATGTATTGCCTGTTGTTAGTCTGAAACTGCATGTAAAACACAGACCATTCTGGAGATTTAATAACTTCTGATTAAAAAAAAACACGAAGGAAAAGCTTCTTTTAAACGGCAAACAACAACACAGCATGTTAATAAAGAGGGGAACTATCATCTTATTCCAAAAATGTTAACAGTTTTTCCATCACTGTCTGTGTGGAAGAACGTACACCACCACCTTGTGTAATGAAGTTTGTTTTTAACAATAAATAGTTTATTTTACTGTTGACTTGAATTTGCATGATTGCATTGTAACAGCTGTATTTGTGTGTTTAGGGCACATCTGTGCCCGCTGAGTCACACTCTCAAACAAAAGCAGTCTGCTTAAGCCTCAGTTGGGGTTGTGAACCTTAGTTTTAGAAATCAGGGCCTTGAAGGGATTTCAGGGATGTTGATGTGTTTACATACATTGACTTTTAGCATACTCAGTTATCCAGCTGGGATCAGCATGTTAAAACATTATTCTCTACTTAATTCCTTTGTTGTTAACTTGGCTCATTTGATATGCCTACACACAATGCTACATGCTGCTATATTTTGAGCTGCTGACTCAAAGTGACCTGAAAAGCAGACACTTGGTTATACATCATAACTTGGGATCTATGAATATGGGCCAAGCTCTCTGATAGGTCACTTTAATTGAGACAGTTCAACATTATGGAGAGTATGATGGAGCTCGTTTGTTATTTAGACAGAGCCAGGCTAGCCTTTTCTCTCTGCTTTCAATTTTTATGCTACGCTAAGCTAAGCTAACTGGCTGTTAACTGCAGCTTGATCTTCTCATCCAACTTTGAGCAAGATATTAAATAATTTCCCAGACTGCATACCTTTTCCGACAACACTAACACTTACATATCTGCGCTCAGCCAGTCAACCCCATTGGGGCTGAATGAGGATTACTAATTCTTCAGTGACCAGCGAAACAGCGAGGAAACTCCTTAAAGCTGTTTCCATATGTACCGTAAACACCCTAAGCTCAGGCCGGACTACGCGCAGTCGTCAGACAAGGACGACTTGCCACCCCCACAGGCCCCCACACAGGAATGAAAACACAACATAAATCTTCTTCTTCTGGACACATTAGGCATTTTCAAATCTTTTGTTAAAGCAGGAAAATGATCCAACAGCAGATCCTTAATTATAACTGCCTGGGGGAGGAGATGCAGAGGAGGGGAGGCTCCAGACATTCAAACATTGACGCATCGGGAGCTGCCCAGTGCGATGAGTACAACTGCTCCAGTGCTGATGCTCGCCAACTTGCTCAAGGGCACTTTGAGAGCAACAGAGGGGGAGAAAACACTGTTACTCATCTGTCCTCCTACACATGCTTTCCCAGCCAGTCTGTGAATTCAACTCAAAAACCATAAAAGGTTTCGTAATGGCGGTTACTCCTACCTCTAAACACGTTGGCAGATATATCTTACTTGAAGTATATCTTCAAACCACCTAAAGTATCAATCTAAATCCAACAAATGCAGGTTTTTTATGAGCTGTGGGATGGAAATTCCCACATCAATATATTCACTGTACAATGCAATGCAATGCACTTTTGTGTGACAACGTGTGTTTGCAGCGGGTAGCATGTCGTCTGTGGTACCTGGCACGAGCTGCTGTCCAGTCATGCTTATCGGAGGCATCCCCAGGTTGCTCATGGCTGTTGCCCAGGCACTGGGGTCTGACATGGGCATTGTCATAGAGTTAGAGGCCATGGTCAGGTTACAGTTCCCATCTGGAGGGAGACACAAGAGAAATGAGAGAGTGAGATTTACATTTCCCTATTTCGGGATTGTTAAAAAAAGATGTGCATTCATTTAAACGGGTTAAAAGTCCAGGGTCAAAACCAGAATTACATTTTAAAAGGTGTCAGATCTTTGGCCTCCTTTAATGACAAAATATCTATCTTATTGACACGAGCGCTTTGTGAACTCCAACCTCATTTCAATTCTGTGTTCTGTCACAGGAGAGAGAGGAGAGGAGAGGCGGCTGTGACCCTGCATCAGTCTGACTCCTCATCGACTTTTACAGCACTGTCATTTAGAATATATTCCTCTTCATGAAGTTGTCTGTTCCACTTCCGCTCAGAGGTTCAACAGCCTCGCCTCTTGGCACTTCCTGCCTCGGTGACCTATGACCTCAGCTCAAAAGGTTTTGGCCGCTCTGACAGAAAATGCTGACACACATATACAGACACACAGCACAGAGACACTATGTGCTCTTCTTACAAAGACTTACTAGGTGCTACAACAGACATAAGAATCAAGAAAACTGCACCTGAAAACACCTATTTACAACATGATGGATTGGTAGTAATTGCTTGTGTTAATTACCGTAAAGACGACAGATCTTTTGCAGATTTAAAAAAAGATAATAAACTATGGGGCAGATTAACAGAGAATTTTTTGGAATTGTCCCTAATTGGCTATTCATGCATTGACTACAGATGTGATTATTCATACGATCACTTGAAAAGTTTAGTCTTTCACTTCACTTTAAGTATTAGCAGTAGGAGTTGTTTGATAATATGCGTTATTCTTCATACTGGAGAACTTTTCTGAACTCCTAAGTTGGTCCTTTACAGCATCCTGTAGTGTATTCCTTTGAAGTTTAATAAATAAGAGCCCTGACCAGAGTGCAATTTGAAACACGAGATACAAACACATGATGCAGTATAACTCAAAACAAAAACATAAAAATCCATCATTATTTCTCAGGGATAAATGCTGAAAACTCTGCAACCATCCACCACAAACACACAAACTGTATCAGCAGCCTCACAAATCCTCCGGCTCATGGTCCTCCGCCTCAAGTCTTACATAAAAAAAAGCAAACATATTCAGATCTCTGTAGATAAAAAGCCTCCAGTAAAGTCAACAGGAACACATCATACATCTATCAGTGGTTCGCTCTCCTTATCTGGGGTTCATTTCACAGCTTGGAGTCCTCCTAAAACATTTGCCTGTTGAGCGCTAGCTGGCAGACCTTTAAATTACCGAGCGGCAGCAGCTGCTGGCTGAGCCACGAGTCCGTACTCATCCTCCCTGACACTACGTTTAAACTGTGGCAACACAAACCTTCCCTGAACTGCACTGGGATTTTTACACCTCCAAAAAGTTTTTTCCCAGTGCCTGGTTTACATGTACTTACAATTTGTGTGTAGGAGTGTGTGTGTGTGTGTGCGTTTGTGTGTGTGTTCAGTCCCTGAACTGTTCATGTTTTTTGTTTGTACACATACACTAACACACTGGTCTAAGCAATTACACCATCCCACTGACAGAAAACCCGACAAGCTTCTTGTGTTGCCTCCCTAAAAATACACTGCAGAGATGTTTACAAATAAAACCGCTAGATATTTTCCACATGACGGTAAATATGACATTAGTGTAATTATGGAGCTCATGACACAAAAAGCCTGGCCGCAGCTTGACTGTTCATGTTAAAATACGGCTATGCTGGCGTTCCATTTTGTAAATAGGCCTCGACAAAGGGGGAACCATCCTACCAGAGTGCTTGTCATATAGAAACTGTTTTAAAGTGCCTTTCATCCCGCTAATTATTATTCTGAAAATTACGCTTACAAAAACAACAGCATCGCCGCTCAGACCCACTCATTAAAAGTTGTCTCTGTGTTGCCATGGCAAGGCTGATAACACATTCATTGTTGTGATGTTGCTATGTTAATGTTCCCAACAAGAGCCTCACAGGCCTGGTGACTGCTTACAACCCCATTAGCCGTCCTGCTGGCTGGGTGGCAGCACACTCAGAGGACAGATAATACACAGGAAGGGGGGAAATGGTGTAACATAAAGGTTTACTGCACACCAATGATCATTTTAAAGCAGGTTTACTGCACAAGGAAGGATGGGAGGATATATGAAAACTAATGCAGGGTTTAACAACAGACTGCACTCTGTCCTGCAAGCTTAAGATGCTGATATGGACTGAAAAAAAAAAAAAAAGTGAAAAATTGGCCCAGTTGGGCTTGTGCCCACAAATAGTTTCCTGACCACTATTTCTCACCCAGTGATGCTGTTATCTCTCCACTGCGATCGGCCCACTCTCTTACATCTATGTATCAAATCGGATTGTGTGCCAGCTCAGAGTTAGTCAGAGTGTAGAGTGGTGCATTTGTGGGGGCTGCTGCTTTGAATTACAAAGCAAGGAAAAGCATCAGTTGCCCATTAGATGATAATGATAAATCAGTCTTCACAAGTTTTGTACCTTTTGGCAGCAATTAGGTGCTCAGAGCTGGCTGGTTTTCTGAAGCCACTAACAGTTGCCACACGCACATGCCAATTATGGCAACAAATGGCATCAAATGCGGCAAGAAACACCTACAGGAGCGTGAGTGACTGCAAAGTGACTAATTGCAAATGTCTTTAGTCATCAATAATGTGTCAGTGAGACAGCTATTCTCTCTTGGTTTGTGCTACAAATCACACAGGCAGTGTGATGGTCAGCCAGGCCGTGCGATGGAAACAGGCAGAGCTATGAAAAGTAACTAAGTGGTCATTTAATCCTCAACATTAATCACCACAAACCATATTTTTATACTAGTTGAACATAGTCCTGCCATCACAATTCCAATACCAACCTCCAACCTCAAATACGACCTTGATCTTTTTTTTTTTTTTTGCTGACCCAGATACGGCCCATCTTGTTTACATGTGTTTTTTTAACATAAGAATGCCACCAACTTTTTTTTTTGCCAACATGAATTAACAGCAGGGTTTTCTCTGTCATTACAAGACTTAAATTTGGCACCTGGGCGTTTTCAAAGTGCTTCAACAAATAAACAGATAAAAGTTACTCAAGCTTAAAAGGCGTGTATATAAATGTGCTGCAGACCCATTAATCTGATAAACTTCAGTGTGATGGATTCGATATTGCTATATTGCTGATGTACACTGACCTTTAGGGAGGGAAGTTTAAATCCCCTTCACACCCAAACTTAGTGGATCCATATGTCTTGTTGCTTTTGGATATAGTTACTGTATATTTCCATCACAAATCAACTCAATAATTGTTGTTTTTCCATGAGATATCTTTCTGATCCTTTCTCTAAACAACCGATAAGCAACAGCGCTGGTTTTGGATCTGAATATAACTGCACACTTCACATCAAAAATATGTGCACCTCAGTAACACAGGAACAAAGAGAAAAACAAACCGGCATCTAAACTTTGCAATCCCCTAAACAATTTTGATATTACACCAGCACAGTCTTTCAAAAGTGTTTATCTGAACCTATTTGATGTTATTTGGTGTGTCAGATATTTGCTTTTCATTTCATCATACTCATATACGGCTCACATCATCTGTCAGAAACAATATGCAGCCCCAGTAAAGTGCAAAGCCAATTCACCCAGAGCCACTTTCACTCTGTGAGGCCGTGTGTCTCATTAACAGTCACAGCTGAAAGTCCTCGCTTTTAAGCTGAGATTGTCAAGGTTAAGCAAAGTCTGATAGCTGCTGATAATGAGTCAAAACACACAAGTGAGAAAATTCTGAGACAACTCTCATCTGTACAGTCTCAGCTGGTTGCCACTGGCTGAGTTTGGTTTGTCCAGAGGCCAATTTCAAAAGGGGGCATCATGCTGATCTACTATCCATGTCTGTGTTATCTCATGAATGATTCTTTATTGAATTATCTGTCGAGCACAGAAAAAGACGTTAAGCGAGCTAAAAGTAACAACAAGGATCATAGAGTTAAAACAATAAAGAATACATAATGAATGCAGTAGCTTTTTTTTTATTTTGTCCAAACACATTCATATTAACCTCAATCTAACAATTGGTGCTCACACCATAAGGAACACAATGGAATTTTTGATAGTCATCAGTAATGCAGGTAAAATGACCAAGTTGGTAAAGGGGAGAAGAGAACAGCTAAACAGTCTGATAAGAACAGAAAATTACATTAATTTACTGAAACAATGCCTTTTAAACCAGGAGAAGACATGATACCTGAAATCTAAGATGCTATTTAGTCTCACATCACAATATCGATGTAATGTTGATGAATTGACCAGCTCTATAATGAAGATCACATAGAAACAGGTAATCTTTTGATGTCTACATCTGTCTGCTTGCATTTGTATTTATCTTCCTTAAATGTCCAGTAAAAAATACAAACCAGTGATTGTACTGTAAACATATAAGCTACATTTTTAAAAATGTGAGGAGAGTTTGGATCAAAGATGACAAATATCTCTGGTTCAACTGCATTATTTTTATAATTTTTTCTTATAACCTGTCAACAGTGAGCGTGGCAATGTTATAAAAGTGCAAAGCAAATTGGCAGCAATTTGGATTATAGTTTCAAATGTTCTAACAGTAAATGATGCAACACCTTCCACAGATCAAAAAAACTAAATGAACAAGTCAAACAGCATTATCATTTAATATCACCAGACATACTGCATCTTGTAGATCAGCAATAAAAAAGGCTCTAAACGAAATTACCTGCGAAACCAGTCGATACTCGAACCAATGTGTCAAAAAAATGAATGCTTTCATATTAAAATCTTTTCTTCATTTCGCATTAAATATTACTTCTTTACTGACTCAACAACTGTCTTAAAAACTAAACACGAATACAGACGTAGAGTACAAAGCAGTTCAGTGCGTACATATCTGATGATGAATAAAGAGTCTCAAATTTCATTTAAAATCTGACTTACCAGACACATATTGTTCAGTTCATGTCATTTTCTTTGTGCTTTTTGTGACCTATAATTCCTGCTGTGTCAGAAAATGTAAAAAAAAAACTTGAGAAATGAGTTTCATTCTTTGTAATTAACAATCTATAGAGTATTCATTTTAGACAAAAAAACACCATCACATCATAAATATCATTTTACTAATGAACTCAGCAGGAACTCAGTTAGATTATTTTCTGTCCACTTGTTCTTTTGGGGTCTAATAAGTCAATCTGTGGTTTGCCTTAGGTGGTAGCGGAAATTTCTTAAGTATATTAAATTTGATTCCTCTGCCTCTGATCATGAAATTTCATTTCCATTTTAGAGCCACAGTGTACCTGCTGCTATACAGTATATTCTGTCAATTTGGTCTGAACCCCACAGCCAATTACTTTAAACACTCTGACATTCTCTTTGCACTGTGGTAGCCTGCAGCCAGTGCAGTCTGCAACAGGTAGGAACCTTCAGATACAGTATTACTTTATATTTAATTTTCAACAGCATGCTCACAGCTGAGCCTTTGAACTTATTTCCTTACCAAAGCCACATTACATGTACAAAATGAGGAAAATTGTCCTTAAGTGGAGCTGCAGCTCACAGTCAGTGAAAAAATCATCTTTCATCTTTGCTAATCTTGTGATTGGCACATTAAATAAGGCAAATTAATGCAGGATCACAGCTTTGAACAAGGTGTCCCAAATATTGTGCACATGTAGGTTATTATGCCATGTATCTTTTTTTAACTATTAATATTGGCTGGCTTTTAATTTATCTGAACAGGCTCTGTCTGGTTAAACTGAATTTGTAGGTGGGAAGTCTATTTCTCCTTTGCCCCAGACTCATGAGCTTGTGAACTCTGAGGATTGATTTTAGACCAAGGCTTTACTGATCTCCTGGACTCTCCTGATTGGACACTAAATGCTCCCTCAGGGGAGTGGGGCTGATGGGGAATAAAGCCATTTTTAAGGCCTGTTGGCTGTGGAAGTCCCAGGCGTGAGAAAAGCTGGAAAACCATTTCATTCTCATCGAGTGAGCTTTCAACAGCAAACCACTATCCTAAAGGGAGAGACAGACGAGGGAGAGGTTGGACATGGGGAAAGTAACAAATGAGGGGGATAATGACGGAAGTGAGAAATATGTAGAACAGAAATTATGATGAAAAATTATAATACAGGAAATATCACTCTTGGCTATCACTTTAAATTTGCATGTAATAAACTGTCTGACTGAAAATCAGAAGAACAAATACATAACTCTATAAATATTCCTATTATACAAAAAACACAAAAAATAGCACCGCACGATTTGTCTTGAGGGGAAAAAAAAATCACATTACTCATCAAAATTATTCTAAAAGAAAAATGTGCTGAAATTTATTTGCATAGTTAAATTAAGTAGGGTTTAGGGATGTATCATTTTGTGCAGTTTTATAGTCAATTAAGGTGTGATGTATGTGAGGTGACATCTGATCATTTACACGGAACGGAAGCCGTCAGAAGCTCTTTGAAAAAGTTCATCCTTAATCATGAAAAACACACAGCAGGCACAATAAAATGCATGTAGTGCAAAACTGCCTTCCAGTAGTGGAGGCATATTTAACCTTACTGTGTGTGTTTGTGAGTGTGAGTGTGGGTGTGTGCGTCTTTACACATCCTCCTCATTTGAAGACAACATCAGCACAACCAGGCAAGTGAAACTGCATCAGCACAAAACTTGGATCATCTCAACCGAGAGCAATCTATCATAAACTTAACTGGAATCAAAATGGAGTGCATCTATGTGAAAACAACAATCATGAAAAAGTGAACACACACTTTGACAACAATTCAGTCTCATGCAGCTGTTGTATTTTTTTCAACTCAAGGCAGGTCGGGACATTCAGTACAAGAACAGCGCAGTAAACGTGTAGATGTAAACATGTGGTAATGGCTTTGGGTTACTTACAAATGTACTACAGCTTTATGCAGGGTGCTTGCAAAAGAAAGAGAGAATGAAATATGAGAGCATAAAAACACAGTTCTTTACACGCAGGTGAGTTTCAGCTGTGTCAAAATCGACTCCAGTTATTTTCAACCAAATCACAACCAGTGGCTTTATTGCAACATGACTAAGAATATTGACTGACTGACTCTGATTGTGTGATACAAAAAGCGCCATTGGCACATCAGCTACTGGACACACACGTACAAAACTGAAACTAAATCTGGAGGCACACCAATTTGTGAATGATCTTGTCAATTTTTTTTCTTTTTTTGTGGTCACTAACCAGTTTTAGAGTCAAATATAATGTTGTCAAAAGTTGTTTTTAATGCTCTTAAAGACTTACAGAGAAGACAACAAAAATCATGCATGTGCCCAAGGGTGCAGGTTTGCTGTGGTGATGCAGCTTTCTCCACAAACTGAGGTGCACAATTAAGACAGCAGGGTCACCTCTGAGCTTTAGCTGAGCCTGAGGGAAAACAGAGGTGACTGGTCAGGAGACCTGAGTGATCTTGGAGGGTTATTAGGAATGAAAAAGGTCAGATATATGAGAGAATGCCAATCCACGAAGGGCTTTGAAAACAAGAAATAAGACTTTAAAATGAGGTCTAAAAACTGACAGGAAGCCAGTAGAGGGGGTCTAGTATGAGCAAAATATGCCCTCGCTTTTGAAAACCAGTTAAAAACCCAGCCACAGAGTCCTGTACATGCTGCAGATATGAGGGTGTCCTCTGACTGACTCCAAAGTACAAGCAGCTAAAGATGTCAAAGTAAGAGGTAATATGAGCATGAATCATGGAATGATAGAAAGGAATTACACTTTTGCTAATGCTCACATTTGGAAAAGAGCTGCCTCTCACCGCTGAGTATATCGGATTATCAAATCTGAATGCAGGGTTTGAAACCACCCCAAAGGTTTTTGCATACAGTCTCACAAAGAATGACAATGGGCCAAGATTCCCACAGATGATGCTGGTAGATTCAGGAGGGCCAAAGAAAACAAACCTCAGTTTTTAGTCAGTAAGTTAGTTTAATATCAAGATTGTCTGTAGCATCAAGTCCTCTTTATCATGGAAAAAGTCAAATGAGCTAAAATGAATGAGAGCTCTTGCATTGAAAGAAATAGCTGGCTGCAAAACATTGGGGGGAGATGCCATGCTTACAGAAATAAGAGAAGAGGCACAAAGAAAGAGCCCTGGGGAACCCCACAGGTAAAAGGGGGCCCTCGGAGGTGGAAGCATCAGTTACACTGGTAGAAGAAACTTTTATTTTCCAAGTGTAATTTATTCCATTTTAGGGCTGTTCCCTTAACCCCAAACCAATAGATACGTCTGGTAATAAGCAACTTGTGATCTACCGTATTAAATGCCATTCTGTGGTCTAAAGTATTAAAATAGCACAGTCCCTATTGTCTGCTGTTGGTAAACAAACAATGTGAACTTTTAAGAGTTGACTCAGTGCTTTGGTGCTCTCTAAAACCAGAAATGTATTCTTGTTCCAAAATCTCATTTAGGTGACACAAATACATTATGCAAATTTTGTTTTTGCTCTATTTTATTACCATGAACATCTCTTTCCAAATGAGAGTTATTAAGATATCAGACATACAAGCAGAAAGCACTCTTACAGATATTGGAGTGTTTTGGCTAAAACATCCACTTTTGGGGTTGTAAACATCCCTACTTATGTCAGAGGTCCTTTTTAGATGAGTGGATAATAAATTCATTTCTTATTTTGATCAAACACTCAAGTTTTCATCTTATTGGCTTGAAGAGGCAGAGAGGGTTCGGATAGGAAAGTGAGAGAGAAATAACAGACAGGAGGAAAAAAGCCTGGGTTCTTTTACATCCATATAAATCTTCTCAAGCTCTGCACTTCAAACAATCAGCATTGCATTATGTAGTTTGAAATGGACACGACTGATTGATCCTTTCTCCTTCTGTACCCTTGAGGGTCTACTACCAGCAAATGTGTCTTCATCCTCAACAATTAATCTAATCAGCCTAAATAAAAGCATCCATTACAGAGACTTCAGCATCGACAGGCAGAAGCAGAATGTTTACTGATGAACAATCAAACACAGGAAAATACGAATTGGTCTGCTGATCCAGACAGCCTCCTAAGCTGCCACATTACTGAACATGTATTCTATCAACGAGCTAGTCATTATCAGTTTTCTGTCAAAGTGGACGGTCAGCCTGTAAACACCCAGTTTTATCTTCATTCCCCACAGACAGCCTGTGATTCCCAAAAATATTTATAAGAAGACAGAAATACCATGTAAATAGCTCATCGTAAAGCACATAAAAATGCATTTGACAGTTTACACTGAGTCAAAAAGGCAATGTTGACTCACAGCTTTGTAACGCATAAACTGCAATGGCTAACAAGGTTTATTTTCAGTTTACTTCCTTGGCTGCTAAAATTAATCAAAACATAACCTCAGGTAACGTAAACACTAGGGAACAGGTAATTTTGATGTATTCACTCTTTGTTTTTTCTTTAATGAGGTGCACCACTCAGACAAGTACAGTTGTATCTCAGTGAGTTTTTCCATAAAACCTTTAGGAACAGCAAGAAAAACAAGCTTGGAGACACCACCTACGACTGCTGAAATTGTGACTAAACCTCAGGCACAAAGGTCTTTTGCTTTTAACACATCGAGTGAATAAGAAGAGAACTTTTGAGAAATAAGTTAAGAATCTGTGTTTTGGGACAACTTGACATTATCTTAAAAAAAACAATAATTTCTCTTTTTTGCATGGATGCTTGTTGGCCAGCTTGAGTCCTACTCGGTTCAATGTATAACCACCTGAAATACACAAGACAACCTGTGAATAGTGCTGCAGCAGGGAGGATAACATACAGAATTTGTTTGAGCTGACATAAAACATGTCTGGGGCAGCAGGAGCTTGGAGATTAGAGCGGTGGACTTGTGACTAAAAGACACTACTTTGAATTTCCACGTCGAAGTCGAAAATGTGGGAGGTGAGATCGAACGACTAAAGCTCTCACCTTCCTCAAATACCATCGATTAGGGCTTGATGAAGAACTTAATCACCAGCTGCTGCAGTGGAGCAGCTTAA
>JAPZDZ010000026.1:17951630-17971508 GCA_029783805.1 Acanthurus tennentii | reverse complement strand
TACAATCAATAATTCTTTTATTGAGCATATGTGAGTTGGGTATGTGAGTTTTGCATTTTAATATGCTGGGAAAAAAATCCTTTCTCCTTCTCCTCTAGGGTTCCCTGTAAAGGTTCTTGCTGGAGTTCTGGAGCTGTGGAGGTGCATGTGGTCGTAGTAATGGTATCATACTTTTCATTGAATACTTAATATCGAATAAGGT
Source organism: Acanthurus tennentii (assembly GCA_029783805.1). Classification (NCBI taxonomy): domain Eukaryota; kingdom Metazoa; phylum Chordata; class Actinopteri; order Acanthuriformes; family Acanthuridae; genus Acanthurus; species Acanthurus tennentii. The sequence goes on along the minus strand of JAPZDZ010000026.1, from coordinate 17,971,306 downwards.
AAGGCTATGCACTCTACACAGACTACAAGGATACGCACAGTGAGTTTAGGTGACAAAAACTGAATTTAAACATACTATTTGTTCACAAGAAAAGGATGAGAGGCTCAGTATGTTAACAGGCTGTCCATATACTTTTGGTCATTACATAGCTGATAACAACAACAACAATAATAACATTTTGATTACATTTTTTATTATATTGATGTTATCTTAAGAGCAGCATGTAGAACATATAATATGTTATAGAGACCAGGCTTTACTGTGGACTTGTACTCCGTTTAAAGCTAAGCAGACACCTAGCAGGAAGCATTCAGTTATAATAGAGGGAGGTCAGTGTCCTCTGGCACTTTGAGCTCCTCTAATCTCTTATTCATGTATTCAAGGTGAGAGATAAAGGAGCAGCTACAAGTGAAAGTCCGGCAGGTCAGAGAAACGAGGATACAGGAGGAGAGAAAGCTCTAGTTGAAAGAAGGAGGGACTTTGAAATAAAAAAGAGATGTAAGGAAAAAAACCTCCAACTACCTCTCATCGGTCGATGAACCTTTCAGTGGATACTGTGGAGGAGAAGAAAGGCTCAGGTCCTGGAGTTCCATGCAGACCAGGATCAAAGGGAATCCCTATCAGATCCAAATGTCATTTGAATGTTTTATTATAACCAAGACACTGAGGTGAAGCTTGAGTGAGATGTGGCTCTGATCTGTCATTTACAGATGAGAATGTCACATTTTTTCTCTGAGCATATATACTGAATAATACATACATACATAACCCAAAATAATGAGCAAATGTATATCTTATTGTCATATGACTGGATCTTCAAAGTCCCATTCTCTTTTTTTGGTGTCTTGATATTGTCAGTTTCTGAATTCATTAATGGCTGCTGAGGCTGACAGTTCAGATTTACATTGTAAAGGCAAAAGCAAATATATGAGTGTTAAATAATGGAGCCTTGAAATACTGACAATGATGCTTGCAGCATATGGTAACATGCACATACACATATTTAAACATTCACACATATAGTATAACTGATATACCAAGCTACATTGAGGCTAATTAATTTGTGACATTGAAAGCTTATATATAATGTATCACTCTCATTGTTGTTTTTTAATTTATACATGTTTTGTATGCACACAACTCTATTCCTGCAGAATATCCGCGTGCAGCAATAGAATTACATTCAATCATACATGAATGCTGCTAATGCACATTTGAACACAACCTACACTGATTCTTTCAGCTCTGACAAAAACCTTCAAGGTTTCTGGGAAGCTTTGTGTTTAAAGCCTTATTTCCTCAGAGGAGAGCAGCACACAGAGCGAGTGTATTTACAGTTTATTATGCAGATGCCATCAATACCAACTCTTATGTAATGCAAATGCACACACATGCTTGCACAGAGACTCATTTAGCATGTTGTGCTGTCTCAGAGCTTTCATTTCACTTATGCATAATACCAAACATGAAAGAGATTTTTGAAGCACTTACATTGTGAACACACTGACAAACACATAACTGAGTGCAAAGAATAATATGAATAATGCACACCTGAAAGAAAGCACTGCTCTTATGGCTGTAAGCCTTTGAAGTCGAGATTAAGGATGCATTTTATAACACTAACTAAGCTCTGGTGGATTTCCTGTAGAAGAAAGAAAAAAGCTGACGCTGAACCTGGGTCACTAGTGAATTGAGCCTGCAATGGGTTAACTTGTTCCAGTAAGATGAGGAAGTAGGCGTGGACTTGCACTCTGACTTCCCTGTCGAAAGAGAAACTAAACGGAGGGCAGGAGAGAAAGAGCTGCATGTTTTACTTTCCTTAACAGATTCTAAAGATTTGACAAAACCTACAGACCTGGTAAAGTAGTAATTTATCATGTTTTCTGTCTTGTCTCTTGTCTCTGGTGTTAACTAGTTCTTCTCATTAATTTCCAAAGTAGAGGACAATAAATCTGGAATGGCCTAATACTCTGCTGACCTCTAATCATTATTTCAACCTATATTTTCTAGACATGGCTTCTGCAAGTGATCTTATAGCGACTGAAGAGGATTTTCTTTGTTCCATCTGCCTGCAAGTGTTTAATGGTCCCGTGTCAATCCCTTGTGGTCACAACTTCTGTCTTGACTGTATTACAAAACACTGGCAGACAGACAATGCTATATGCAAGTGTCCACTTTGTGCAGAGGTATTTCACAGCAGACCAAAGCTCCGGGTCAACACTTTGATAGCTCAGATGGTCACGGAGTTCAAAAAACGTGCTGAAAAAAAATCTCACACGACCCCGGAACAAGCAGAAAATGGAAACGTGCTCTGTAACATTTGTACAAAGCTCGCAGCCGTCAAGTCCTGCTTAGTGTGTTTCATGTCTTACTGTGAAACGCACCTGGAGCCCCATCAGAGAAACCCAGCACTGAAGAAACACAAGCTGATTCACCCAGTTAAGAACCCAGAGAGCAGGGTATGCGAGGATCATCACGAGCCTTTGGAGCTGTTTTGCAGGGTGGAACAGATGTTTGTATGCAAGTACTGTAAAGACAGTGACCATAAAACCCATAAGGTAGTGACTCTGGATGAGGAGGCTCAAATGAAGAAGGCCCAGCTTGACAAAGATGGGAAAGGCATGGAACATATGATCCAAACACTTCAGCAGAAGATTTATGAGATTCAGCAGTCAGTGGAGGCCAGCAAAAATAACACAGCAAAGGTGCAGTCATACAGCATGCATGTGATGACCGCTGTGGTCGACTATATTCAGAGAAGCCAAGCTGAGCTGAGTGAGGTGATTCAGACACAGCAGAAAAAACTTGAAACAGAGAGAGAAGGTTTCATTAAAGAATTGAAGGAAGAAATTATGCAAATAAAGAAGAGCAACTCGCAGCTCAATCGGGTCTCAGTCAGCCAAGACGCCTTCACATTCCTGGAGAGTTTCCTTTCTCTCAACATCACTCAGCCCCAGGTTAAAGACTGGTCTGATGTGACTTTCAGCAGTGACCAGTTCACCATGCAAGAAGCCTTGACCAAGCTGGAAACAACAGTGACGAGAGAAATTATGATGCTGTGTGATCCTGAGTTAAAGGAAATGCAGAAATATGCTGTGGATGTGACTCTGGATCCTGACACTGCCCAGCGTTCTCTACAAGTTTCTGAGGATGGGAAACAAGTCACGCATGGACACAGAAAGAGGAATCTCCCAGACAAACAGCAGAGGTTTGATAATGTGCCTAACGTACTGGCAAAGGAGGGTTTCTCTTCAGGAAAGTTTTACTATGAGGTCCAGGTTAAAGACAAAACACAGTGGGATCTAGGAGTTGCAAGCCAATTCATTAACAGAAAAGGTGATCTAAGACTGAGCCCCAAGAATGGATACTGGACTATATCGCTGAGAAAAGAGAATAAGTTTACAGCCAATGAGAGCCCTGTGAACAACCTCCATGTAAGGGGTATGCCACAAAAGGTCGGGGTGTTTGTTGATTATGAGGAGGGTCGAGTTTCGTTCTATGATGTGGATGCCAGGGCTTGCATCTTCACTTTCACTGGATGTAACTTCACTGAGGAGCTCTTTCCCTTCCTCAGCCCCTGTTCTATAGACGGCGGCAAAAATTCTGCCCCCTTGATTATTACTCCGGTCAACCAAAGACGCTGAGTTTTCATTTTGCTCTCTGAGTTTTTTAGGTTAAAATGAGACAGGATGAAGAACTCTGAGAGAGATCGCAATAGTAGAATGCTGAGTTTGTTTTTATCTTAGAAACTTCAGTGTATCAATCTGATTCTCCCATCCATCGGTGTTGGCACTGTGTGTCACTGTGTGTCAGCTGTCACACAGATAGATGTCGTTTCATGAAACAAGGCTATTTTTAACAGTGTTTGGTCCAAACAAATGAGTATCCTTCTGATAGAGATGTCGGATCAATAAAAGACATCCATGTAATATTTTTTAGGGCAAGTATTTTGTCTAATTTGGAGGACTGTTTTAACACTGATGCCAGTCTTTTAAGTATTTCACTCTTAAACTAAGTTGTTTTAATCTAATTTTAACATAAAGTTACAGGGGAGGAGACAGAAAACTACAGTCAGTCAGTGCTGAGAAAACACACAGTGGACAAATGACTGTGCGGAGCTGTTGGATGACACTTTGTACTTCTTAGTCTCTATTAATGTCAATGGTTCACTTTCCTTTAACGATCATGCATTTTTTAAATGACAATGTGAAATCAAAGAAGATCCTGGAATCTGAAGGTTCACAAGCGAAAAAATGAAAGAAAAGAACAAAAGTTTGAAATTCAAAGGGTCAAATACAAAGTTGTCAAATGTGAATTGGGAATGAGGACTAAGTTATAAATTGTCCATTTCTAGTCTACTGCTATAAGTTGACACAGTTTATTAATTTAAAGTCATATGTTTAACTGAAAACTTTAAACATTCAAATGATTATAAATGCTGCCTCAGTTTATTCGCTGCACGAACTGGATGTGTGTTTGGCTGACTAAGAAGCATATGATTTCCATTGTTTAGTGTTTTAATAAATGAAATAAGCAGAAACAAGAATAAAGGTGATGGAGTAATTGCAGTAATCTCTTTGATTTGTTTATCTGGACACTTGATAAAAGCAACAATCCAAAATATCCCATCAACAGATACACTGAAACACCGAATTACTTCAAAATGCAATTAAAGTGCATCTGTCAGTTCTTTCTGCAGGAAAAAAAACACACAAATTAGAGACTCTCTAGACAGCCTGAGATTTTCAAAACATACACTTTGCAATTTTGTGGCCACAACAAAATAATCCATTACATTTCTCTCCCACTGCAATTTGAAAAATAATGTTTATTCTGCCTTTCACAAACAGGGGAATGAGATTTTAATGATTCAACATAGATAATTACACACCATGTCTCAAGTGAAAACAGGTTATCTGCAAAATGGGGAATAGAAATATGCAGGTGTTAGCTGATAGAAAGCTTGTGTTAAAGTCCTCCACACACGAGTTTGTATGACTGCAAATAGTCAGTAATGGAAAACATATTTAGACGTTTAATTTAAGTTAAAAGAGACAGCAACATTTACAGAGTTATTAGCAGATAAATATACTTTAAGTATCAAAAGTGAAAGCACTCATTATGAAATAGAGTTAAGCTCTTCAGTGTTTTATCATTGTATAGTAATACTAATGAATTACTGTGGAAGCATCTGATGCATTTTTAACTTTACCTGTGAAATAAATGTAGTGGATCAAAAAGCAAAATTTTATTTGAAATAATGTGTTGCTATTTTAGAGGTAAAGGCAATGAAGGGGAAATATAAAGTATCATGATATTGTACCTGAATGAACTATAGAACATGGGATAATGTATTTAAAGCAGTTACCACCCTCGAGGTAACAAGGGTTTAAAATTTGTACTAGTTGCAAGTGAAAATAACTGTGAGAGTATATAGTAAGTTAAAAGTTTATTTGAGTGTATATTGGAGAGTATAAGAATCCCCAAGCAAAAAAAAAAAAAAATTACAATTGCTTTTTTAAAAGTAGAGTAATAATGACATACACTGATTGTTATACAGTCAGCAAACAACTACACAAAGGCATAAGGCATAAGCTAAAAGTACCCAAAACACTGAGCAGTTCAGGTCAACCTTCCAAAGAAAGACTCCTTAAAGTAGCTTTTCCAAAGGTTGATGTGCTTGATATTTCTTTTACCATGCTATTTTTCTGTTTTACAAAGACTGACTGAAAAATTGTTATCTTCTAACTCACCCAGTGCTGAATAAACTGCAGTAAAAGCATCAAAAAGTAGTTTAAATATAATAGCTCTATTGTATTTGAAATGTGCTCCAGTTTGATACTGTCACTGAAACTCATTATTAAGAGCTGCTAACAAAGTTTTAACACTTCAAGGTTTGAAGATTAAAAGCACAGTAATTGCGTGTGCTGACTGTAGTGCAAAACAGAGGTGGTGACTTGTATAACAATGAAAACCTCAAATGCAGCTGCTATTGATCCAGTCAGTGAGTGACGTCATATACCAATAACACACAAGCAGCTCTTCAACGGTTTGTTCTGTTCACTTTCTTTTGTTTAATCACAGCACATCTGCAGAGAGAGGGCCATCCTGGAGTGCTGTGAAATGCTGATACCAATGGAAAAAAGATCATTTAAGCAGATTGCATGAGGGCCCTGAGGCAGTCTCTGTTATGCATTGTTTGAAAAGAGACACTGGTGAGGAGAGGTGCAAGAGTGAATAATGAAAGTGTAGTATCTCACTCCTGCATAAATGAACCACAAAGTGTTTGCTACTGAGAAGATTAACATCCGTAAGTGTCACCAACCCAGTGACTCAAAGCTGCTACTACTGAAGTGAGCCTGGCTCTTTTAAAAATTATTTTTCAGCCGTTAAAAGTTCAGGTTATCAAAATTATTTCCTCACTTAATGTTTAAAGTGTAACAATAATTGATGTGTTCAACTGCATGAGATTTTATGACCGTAGTTATTTGGCATCTGGAGTCTGATAGTCAAAATTTAGGAGGTTGGATTTCAGTTAAAGTTCAGTTCTGACATATGCTGACAAAATGACATAAAATGAACATATATATGAGGTATTTTTTATATATTGCTTGCTATATTTTAAGGTTTTCCAGTTGTGAGGCTTTAGGAATGGCATTGTTGGCCAGCCCTTCCACCACTCCATCAAAACAGATTGTCTGGAAGTTTTGTTTCATCATCCAGTTTCTCCTCTAGCACTGTGATGAGATTGCCATTTGTAATATTGAGTTAGATGTCTTGACAACTATTGGATGGACTGACATAAAATTTGGCAAATTTGAACTTCCAGAAAGAGTCCTAAAACTTTGAGGGTCCCTTAGCTTTTTAACTGGCACAACCATTAGGTCAAATTTTTATTTGTCCAATATTTCAACATTCACATAATTCTTACCGTTTCTTTGTTCCTGGGGGCTAATTAATATACACTTGCATGCTTACATGCTAAAATAGCAGGCTAAAAATGGTGTTCACGAAGAACATAATACCTGCTACAAATCAGCACATTAGCACATTGTCATACTCACTTGTGCACATAACTGAAACGACAGCTTAGCAGCCCCTGTAATAATGAGAACTTCGGGACCACTTAGCGAAAAAGGGTGATAAACTGTTTGTCTGTAATAGTTTTCCCAACATGGGGTTGATAATCACATCATGTAGAGTTTTTTTTGTCCATCATATTTAAGCGTGTATGCACAAAAAAAGTTCCTCTTTCTTTTTTTCAGAAGGTTCTTATAATAATAATTGCATAATACTGCATACTGTGTTACCACAAAACTATAATATTTTCTGAGGAAGTAACTGTGCTATGAAAATCTCCCACTGCTCCACTACAACTTTATTCCCCTTTAGGATGTTTGGCTAATTGTCTCACTGCATACTTGGTTAATAAATAAAGCCTGTGATTGGTCTTGGTAATTACAAAACTGCCTTAATGAATGACACTGTGTGTTAAGTACAAGCACATCACGTGGTGTGTGGACGTGTCCGGGGTTCTGCAGGCGCACATGCCTTTGTCCCACAATATGTGTATCTAATGAAGTGCCAAATGTAATGAGATAAATCTATCCATTAGGATCCCTTAATGAGACTAAATCCACATGGCTGCTAATGAGTCGGTGCTCCATCAGCCGTCCTCTGAGAGCTGGAGGACCTGACGAAAGCTGGAGACGACCTGGAGCCAGTCAGAATCAGACCCTTTAAGCCAGTAAATCCACAGCTCCAGCTGTTGCAGACCACCCTCATTTATCTATCGGCCCTTCAGGGAGGGACTTCAAGTTATCAAGCAGCTACAGCGGATAGACACTGGAGTCATAGCTGGCGCAGAGAATCACTAATCATCTGTAATCATTGATCTGCCTTTGCTGGGCCATTCTCATTAGCCTGATGGAACAATACTCTGTAGAATTCTGTTGTTACTGGGCTATTATTAGCTTTCCGGCAACCGCTGTGCTAAACAAGTGTTCTCTTCACAGGCACTACATGCTGTGCAACAACCTGCAGCTAATGTAACAGCAAAGGGCTGAAACAACTACTCAAAAAACTGGAGCTACGTAAACAATGAAAACCGTCAAATCAAATCCTTTTCTTCAAAGTTCAGTTTCATCTGTGGATAAACTATAGAGTGAACAAGTTCATGTGCGTTTATCACAGTGACATCAAGAAATGATGCTGTGCATTGACCTTGTAAGTTGAAAATTTAGGGTTGAGAAATGGTAGAAGAGAGAAAAGCAGAAACAAGCAGTGAAAACATCAGAAATCATGAAAGTTTTGGGAGCATTTGAGTTTGAAAGCTTCTGCAATAGCTAAAGGCAAGCACAACAAAGCAGGATAAGACAAGCTATGCTAGCTTTCTTACAAATACCAGAAACCACCACTGCCATGCTCTTTTTTAAAAAAAATATGTGCTCATGATTAAGTGGTAACTGTAAGCTAAACAAGGGTGTCATATTGTGAAGAACAACAGACCTGCAGCTGTGTTTAAATACATTCATAAGTGACTGAGAAGTACAATTGTACATTAAAGCAAACCAGCAGTTATGCTATCGGCCTGATAAATCAACTAAACAGGTTTGCAGAGCACAGCATTTTCACATAATGTATTGGCTGCGATTTTTGGAGAAATTCAAACATAAAGCTAATACACTACTCAGTATTTGCAGTAGAAAGGTTGTTTTATTTTATGGTAATGAAGTAAAGAGCTCAGACGTAGAGAGGTCCATGATTTTGTTAAGTCTATTTCTACAGGCAAGGCAAGGAATTTTGCCATAGAATAAACATGAAATCCATTTCTTAAACAATGTTTGGCTTCAAAACTTTTAAGTTTGTGAGGCTGTTTCCAGACTTCCATAATACATTTATACATTTAAATACACAGGAAAACATCTAATCATCTAAGCAAGTTCCTTTGAAGGTTTCTTGTTTTTCTTAAACCTTTGAGTAAATGTGGAGGAATGGCTGTTGATGCTATCATGATCATAGCACATATATACTGCATTAATCACACCTTTTTATAGTGGTGTTCATAACTGGACAACCTGACAGGAAGAAAAATAATGGATGAGTGACTTTGCTCTCTATCTCTAAGATGGAATGAAAAAAAAGGGGTGGCTTTTCCAGTGACAGATCAGATTTGTGTCTCACAAAGGCTTTGATCTTAAGGCTTTCTGACAGGCTTTAATCTGAGCAGACCACACACACATACACATGCACACAAATGTCTTTTCACTGAAGCCACAAAATATGAAATGGACTTTATTTATTACCAGCTGTCTGCTGTGGTTTTGAGAAAAGTCGGTACAGCAACAACACTTAAGCACTAAATAAGCACGAAAAAATTTAAAATAACTGGTAAAAGATTATAAAGGAATTTTTTGACCTTTTGAGATGTTGAGAAAGTAATAAAACCTGTGGACAGAATGCTGGAATAAGAGGATATTTTAACAACAAAGCAAAAATAGTAAAAAAGGAAAAGAAGCTGATTGTTCTCATACAAAAACACCTTTGGATGCATTTTCAGAGTATGATAAAGAGAAAATGGCACCACCTGGATGGAAGAAAGCACTCTTTAATCTAAGAAACAATGTAAATGACAAAGAGCTGCAGACCTGCAAAGAAGACCATATTTCCAGATGTTCAGCTCCTTGTAATTTGTCTTCATTTCATCATTTTGTATAGAGCTGTATAAAATTTGTATACCCCTCAGAAGGTTGCATATGCTGACATTTACAGGGCACAAAATCACACAAAATACTCCTTTAAAAGAGAGCAGTCCATCCATTTTAACTACAAGGTGCATCTCATCCAGGTGTGGAGGAAAATGCAGCTTGTGTGTGAAAAAAGCATGTGATTTCATGTCATGCATCTTTATATGGTGTTATCATGCTAACTATCAGTCTGGGCTTGATGTGGTGCTCATGTGCTCCTTCAGTCTATGATATACTGCTCTAAAATCTGCCTCCAAGTACTCCCTGACATGTCTTGCCCTTGCTGTGAACCCATGCTAAGAAAAACTTCCCCTGATTCCAAACATATTGATGGAATCCATGACTTTAGTTACATTAATGCATCATATCCCCCTCTGTTACATCATTTATGTGTCCGTGTGGAACAGCATTGTTGGGAAAAATCCTTTGCATTGTACCACAATATGTGGTTTCCCTGCTGCAGTGTAACAGACTAGACTCTTCTGCTCAAGAAGAGATCTGCGCTAAAGTCTGATTGAATTTTTTTTAAAGTACCAGCTGATTCAACCAAGAGACAAAATTAGTCTGCTACAAAGAGCACAAAGGCTCACAGTGAGCAAGAGAGACGATGTGTGTGAAGTGTTCGACCTGACACAAAACAAAACGCTGTTGAATAAACCAAGTGCAAGAAGTCACTTTTAACCTTGGTAACAGAACTTTGAAGGTCCATTTATCAGTTTTTTGCGTCGATTTAAAAAAAAACTTGAAAGTCTTTTTAAATCTAGTAGACCTTGAGTATTAAAAATGGAATAAATCCTCAAAGAATTTTACTTTCCTCTGATTGAATATGCCTTGAAGTTATTTTTGAAAGTTTTATTTTTGGACGTAAAAGCTTTCACAGTAGATTGCTTTGTGATTATATGGTGCTCCAGATGTTTCCTAGCAACTGATTTACAATTTAATGGCCAATTGAATAAATCACTTCTTCATGATGGGCTTGTATCAACTGTAGCAAGAAAACTGTAAGAACTTCATGCATAAACCGATCACTAGATTCAAATCTCAACCACATTTTTCTGAGCTACTTAACAGTTTCTTTCTAATTATTATTTTTATTATTGTTTTTATTATTGTTAGAGTGCAATAGGATGATGATGAGACAATATAAAAATGTAAATAATCAAAAAATATAAAGGCCCACACACTGTTTGTACAATTGGTAATGTTCTGTTTATGTGAAATATATGAAATATGATAAATAAATGGAAATACCTTAATATAATTTATAATTTGACGAGTTAGCCTGAAGCAGACAGTTCTCCTCGGATATTTTGCCACTCAACTATTTCCCAACAGATTTTAATTTGACTAAAATGTTATCATACATGTAGCAAATGAATATTGCTGTATTACGGATCCATATTACACACTTCATATACTGAAATAAAGAAAACTGTCCACAAAGTTTACTCATAAGTCTTTGTCTTACAGTGTAAGACCCTCTCAGAGGGCTTGAAAACATTAAAGCATGCTTTAGGCACATGGCTCCTAAACCTTAAACAGGTGTTAAAATATAGATTTGTGAAGAACATTATCTTATTAATTAGCTACTTAATATCACTAGGGAGATGCAAGATCTAGCTTTGAGTTGAACTGCAGTCTCAGCTGTCCGCAGCAGTGAACCTTGTTTGCTTCACATTTAAAGAGATGCCATTCACAAGGTCAACACTGTTGTCAACTAAGGGAGAAACATTATTTACCTTACGTAATTGGTAACACAAGCCAGCAGGGAGACGGAAAGAAAGGTGGACTACCTTATCTCTGCCTGTGGGAATCACATCTATAATAGCACAAAGAACACAGATACTGTCTCTGATTGAGTTGTTGGCAACTCTCCGACAGGAGAAAAATGAGCCATTTAGCCGGCCAGTGCAACGTTCAACAGACCATATTTAACTAGAAGCACCCACAATGACTGAGCTCTGCCCTGCAAGTACCGATATTAGTTAATTTGGAGCCACTGTGCATCTGTGCCAGATTGTAAATCCAGACCAATTAGTGTCACCCCAACAGATGAGAACATGGAGCAGCACCTTTCTGTCTTAAGGGCCCTTTTCTTTCCACTGCTCGTAATGCAATTAATTAGAAAGCCCTCCTTTTCTCACACAGCACACCAACCCTGATTAAAATAAGGCTTATTGGGGAAGCATTTGTACATAAAACACACACACACACAGTTATCACATGGAAAAACCACAGTGTGAGCATTTGCACACAAAAGATGACACAACAGTATTTTGTGTTTATCAGGGCAGAACTGTAACACGCAAGTTTTTCATTGGTCGGACTGTTGGTATGGTAAAAAGGCACGTGGATGTGAAATCTCTGCCGTGCAGCTTCCTGGTTTCAGCCCTGTGACCTCCAAACAGTCCAGACAAGCAGAGCCGCAGGCTACAGCAAGCTAATCAAAAACAACAAAGACCGAGCAAGGCTACCTCTTTGAGACTGTCTCAAAATAACAGGATTACAGTTTATCCCTCACCTGCAGTTATAAGAGGCTGGTTGCATTTAAATTACATTCTATCATGAAACGTTTAAACCGACAAAGTGAGCAAAGGTAATTCTAGGTAGGGCCCATGTCCCACAACACAGAGTAGTACGGAAGCATATTTAAAAGACTACAGAGGACAGGTTCTTTGTTCTTACGTGAGTAATGCAGTATTGTCAGTACCTGGAGGCAGACTGGTTCTTTTCCTCTTCTTGCCATTTTCAGCTGTATTTTCCAGGGAAGGACACTCACTCACTAGGGGCCTGTTTGAGCTGTTGAAGTGGAGAGGATCGCTGCTGGTCATTGGGTCAAAGGGCAGAGCGTTAAGCCCTAAAAAAATAGAGAAAGAACCAGGTTAGATAAGGCAACACAGGAGTATGCATCCTAAGGTGTCATAAGGTTTAAAGAGAGTGCTTGTATCAGTGTGTTGTCAATACCATTGACTAATGGAATGCTCGGCATAGTCCGACCCTCTGACATCCTGGCTGTTCATTTTATTGAAACATTGCAAATGAGATTAAACTCATTGAAGTGATGGCTTTTGCACAAGATGCCATTAACTGTCTCATGAGAGCACTCCAGAATAACTGAGCACTATGAAAAAATATTTCAAAGAATAATTGAGCTTAGTTACTTTGAAGTATTAGTATTGTTTGCAATAAAAGGCCATGAACAAAATAAAAAATTATCCAATGAAATAATATAAAGATATGAGATTGAAGGTCTAAGTCATTAGACTGATTTCAAATTTCTCGCTAAGGTCCAAAAATTATAATAAACAACAAAAAAGGCCAACTGATTACCATCAAAGAGGCTCTGAATCCTAATAAAAAAAATTCTTTCTTGAGATCGTGGCTAGAGTTTCAAGACTTCAAATGTATTATTAATGTGTGTGGACCATCTACACACACACACACACACGCACTTGCACACAAGCAATATGACTCATCAAATAATATGAGGGAAAAAAAATATGACTTTCGGTTTTAATGCAAATCAACCAAATCTGCCTAATGGTTTTGAAGCCCATATTTCGTTCTATAAATATTTTATTTTCCACCTGCTCATTATCTTATAATTCTGCTCACTGAACAAACTCATCAGTCTGACCCAGAAGACAATAAAGTAAGTTGCATTTTTTGAGAGACAGTAATGTAGAAGTTATTCCAAAACTCCATGGACAGAGCAAATATGGTCTCACATCAGCTACTGTCCTCTCTGAAACATTATTCCCGCTTGTTTATGCTGTAGAATTGAGGGGTGCTTGAAAGACACCACTGCTGTGCTTATATGAAATACATATCAGACTGTGAGCACCTGTTTCTTCATGTCCCTGTTTTTCAATGGAATAAAATAATCGGATTGCAGCGAATGCTTCTCTCTGAGGCCCTGTCAGCTTAACTGGTCGCTCACAGTGGAATGGAGTGCAATTTCACTCGGTCCTGTACATTTCAAAACACACTTTGTAGATGTTGTTTGATTTTGATGTTCTTTTCATTTAAATCGTATTTGTGTGAGAATGTCATTCAAATATTTTTGTCCCTCAGATCTCAGACATGAGGATCTTCACAAATATTAGATGGATTCTGTTTCTTTGCATTTTTTATTTACAAATTTACATAATTGATTTGATTGTTGCATTGCAATAAAAGGTCAAAATTATTTATTCAAATGTGAACTCTCTGTTCCCTTTTGACATTAAAATCTAACTCTAGGGCTCATTATTTTCAGATGTTTGTATCAATAATATAAAACTTGAAATAATAATCCTGCTTTAAAAGTTCTACTTGCAGCATTGATGTTTAGTTGGACCTTTTGTTTATTTTCTTGAATTCTTAGAGGGATCATGTTTAAGGACAAAAAAAAAAATCTAAAATCTATACCTTTACAAATGTACATTTTTCCCTAAACGTCATAATGCAATTCATACTGCATGCATCCACATATGTATAAACAAAACAAATGTGAAAACCGGGTTCACAATCTTGTACATAGTTAAAACTTAGCCTAAAGGGATGCATTTGTTTTTTGTTTTGCAGATGACATGTTTGCTCATCCTCTTTCTTCTCTGTAACTAATGGATATCAGGATGCACGGATTGTTGCCAGCAGATGCTGACATGAGATTGGCTTCATGCATTTATGGATGTGGCCCAACCTCTAAATCACTGTTATGTCTCATTCTATGTATTGGACCAAACCAGGCCTATTATGTGTTTATAAGGGATTTTAATAGCTGCCTTCATTCAGCTGAGTCTCTTCCCTGTTTCCTCTCAGACAAGGACAGATGGAGCTTTTTCCTGCATGATTCTTCACCACTCCGTTTTTTGGCGACACTGTGTGTATCACACCATTGTCTGTCCTTGTTTCTGCAAAAAACTTCAGAATCTGGGTTTCTGCAGGTATGCGTAAGAGTAAAAGCCATAGTATAAACATACAGCACCAACCCATTTATTAGTTTATCAGATTTCACACAGCTCCCTCACAAAAGGCCACAAAAAAACACAAAAGGCTTTATACAACTTAACTCCCTAAGACCTGTAAGCAGACTTTGATGCTTAAAACTGGTGAAGTTTCCCTTTAGTCAATAACAAAAATGGTTGCTGATTATTTCCCTGTTGACATACTTATTAAGCGGCTGATTGTGTCAGCTGTGAAACTGCTATCAAAGTGAGATAGGAAAAGCTCAAGAAAATGGATTTTAGTGAATTGAAGACGTCCATGTGTGCTCCTCTACCAACCATGGCCATGAAACAACAAACAAAAAAAAAACACTTTTGTGCATTTGAGATAAGCGTTTGTCTCAGCAGTCACAATTTCAAGCCAAATGATTATCAAAATTGCAGCTCGCCACCTGATACGCGAAAACACCATCACAGCTGTATCACTTTACTTCATTTTTAGTGTCTAAATACACAAATGATTAGAAAATGAGCAGATGAAAATACATATTTCACTCATTTTTTGCATGAATGTCTGTTCTTGGCACCACCTGAGAACAGTGGTGCTTTAATCAGGAGTCTGTGACACCAAAAAACATGTTTACATTCAGACCTCATTGTAAACACAGTCTCTCAAATTGACTCTGTTGCTTCCCTTTTTGGGAAACAGAGTCCTTATCAAAACCTTCCTCTGACAGTACATGTGAATACTAATGCAAAGGTTCACGCATGCTTGAGCCTGTAGCTGTATTTCTCCCTTAAAACTTCCCACCTCTCTGCTGTCTGTATAACGCAACTGTCTGGGGTTACATCAAACACACCTACACACATACACCCTTTTCACGGACCGCATCAGTCTGTCTTTCCTAAGATGTCTGCAGCCCATCAACATCCATCTGTCTGAGATTTCTTCCTCTCTCACTGGTACGGCGTGACAGATGGAGCAAAGTGTCAGTTCATCCTCTGTTGCTGATTTGATATTATTGCTGTCAGTCTACAAGCTGATCTTTGTCAACTTTTTTATCCAAGACATTCAAAAGCATGAAAAGGAAACACAAGGGCCAAAAGATCGGAGTTTGTGTAAGACAGAAGGAGAGAGACAGAGCAGGCTTTTACACAAAGGCTGCTGCTTGAAATTCTGGGCTTCAAAACATGTAGCAGTCTGTGCCCCTCGCTGACGAGCCTTCACATCAAAAAGCAACCCCTTGCCACCATAAACAACCAATGAAAAGTTGTTGTTGTTGTTTTTTAGCCCACTAGCTATACTGTACATGTTTTTGCACTTTTTAGTGCATTGTGTGGATGTGTACCTGTATCTCTTCTCTCCATCAGTGTCAGGCAGATGGATGTGTGTATTTTTTTCTCCCAAGGCCTTAACTTGAACTACATTGCAGGCAGCAGCACTATGACTGCAGGTGGGCAGACATATTCTCTCAGGGAATCACAACCACTCTAAAAGGGAGCAGGATGACGTGATGGTGGTGTAAACTCAGGCCCAACACACACATTTATGCAGGAATACCAGCAAGTAGAATTTATGAGACATTGTGGTTCCATTTGAACTTTTTTTATACTGTATAACTGCTTGCATGTCAAAAAGTTTACTCAACACTGTTCTTATCAAAATTAGATATAAATTATGAATCAAATGTGAAAGTGTAATGTAACATGAAGGGCTTGCTCACTGTGGCAAAAACACAAGCGTTTTAATTCAGTTATGTTAAATTCCTTTTGATTCCAAAGAGGTTTTCGCTACTTTTAGATAATAAGTAGTCCTGTGTTTCCTGGTCAGCGTTTTACTATTTTTGTTCACTCTCACTGGTCTCATCAATATCATTTCAGGCAGCTGTGTTGTTAACCACTGTTAAGCAAGCAATTAAATTAGATTAGAATTAAATCATTTTAGCTCGGAAAAAAAAAAGATTTTTTAAGATACTTGAAGACCCTAACTGGATTTTTTTTGTATGACTAGAGTGACAGCAAACAGGGATTGGGAAATAAGAGGAAGTATTGAAGGTTCCTGTTACCAAGAGGTAACACAGCATGCCCCTTTTATATATATATGTATATATATGCTGATACTACAATCCGTATCATGTACATGTTATGATTTCTGTGAAAATATTTTAATGGAAGTCAGTAAGAAAATAAGTATGTAAAAAAATGATTTTAACATTGGATTTGAGATTTTGTATCAGTAAATTAAACCTGAAACAATGGAGCAAGAATCCAAACAGAAATATCATCCCTGAGTCCATATGCTATAAGTTCTTATCAAATTTTACATATGAACACTGGAATCCCTTCTTTGCTGGTTTTTGCAAATTGCTTTAAGTTTGTTACCAGTCAGTTTATGAGTATCGTTCTGCATGCCAGCAGATGCAAACACACGCATGTACAGAAGGAAGAAACCAAATACACAGAGATATGGCCAGGAAAGAAAACCACTTGAATCACCAATAATTAAAAATGCATCTTGTAATAGAAATTGATCTAAACTGGCTAATGGATAAGACAATCATATTTTCTGCTGAACATGATACCCACTTATATCTGTAAGATGAGTCAATGCCTGACCTCAAACACCAACACACAATTTAAAAATCATTAAACACACATGGCGAACTCTAGCATCCATACATTGTCTTCATAATGCTTTGAGCTAAATGTTAAGGTAAGCATTCCTCCATGCTCACCATGCCACTATAAAATGATGTAGCTGAATTAAAATTCAGGTAAACCATAATATCACACACGCTGACTTTGACCATCACTGCCATCCTACAGTTACACTTCTAGTGTGGCTATGATAATAAAAAAAAAATAAGCTGGAGGGAGAGAGCACAAAATTTATGAAGCAATAGAATCCAGTTTTAAGTGTCAATGTGATTTGGCTGTAATGTCTTTTAACCAATTTCGTACATAAATAAATGTTAACAAAATGGACAGAATACAATGTATGGTAACATCCCTCTCTTTCTGCTGTTTCCCTTTCAAAAGATCCCAGTAATGCTGGGTCTGGTATATGATATAAGCAGATTACTAATCAGTCAATGGACAAAAAATATGAAGACAAATATTTCTCTAATCATTTGAATTATTATACATCTACATCTACATCACCTATCTGTGTCTGGGTCACCGAAAATAGCAGAAGAAGTTAGCGGCCTTCCTTCTCCCTAGCCAGCTGCTCCTTGGGGACCCCGAGACCTTCCAAGGCCAGATGGGATAAGTAATCCCTCCAGCATGCTCTGGGACTGCCCCTGGGCCTCTGCTCAGTTGGACAGACCTATGAAGGGAGGTTTCCAGGAGGCATCCTTATCAGATGCCTAAATGACCTCAACTGACTCCTTTTCAACAGCAGAATTTAAACAAGCTCGCCTCAGCTGTTTGAGCTCCTTACCAAAATCTCTAAGCGTGAGCCCAGCCAACCTTCGTAGGAAACTTATTTGAGCCACCTGTATCAACAACTTCATTCTTTAAGTCTTAAGCCAAAGCTTATGACCATATGTTGGAGCTGGAATGAGGATTTTCTAGTACCTCAAAACCTTTGGCTTCAGTCTTGTTCCCTGAACACAGAGGGACAGTTCTGTACAGTTCAAACAGTCCAGGGTTTTCTGGCAAATGCTATGAACTCAGACTTAAAGGTGCCAAAGACTCTCATCACAACTGCAAATGATCCCAGTATTGGCTCATCACAAGTCAATGAAGCCAGAGGGACCACATCATTAACGAAAAGAGGAGATGCAATCCAGAAGTACTGTGCTGAACAACCACCTGACTGTTCCCTTTTGACAGTCTCATACAGGAATTCGGAGTATTTTCTACATTCTTCTGTTTTAGACCATTGCCTTATGAATATTGGCTGTCTGATGTATTGTTTTTGGCAATTTAAGCATCTGCCTTTAGGCACTATGAAGAGCATTTTTCACTTTTTATTTCTAAAATGCTATAAAAGAGACAATTCATCAAGAGCTGGAGAAAGTAATTAGCAGATTTATTCATTATGAAAATATCATTAGTTGTGGAACAGCATCTTGTCCAAACAACTTTTAGATCATATTCAGGACGTTGTCATAAAGAATTGAATTTTTCATTACTTTGACAACTAATTTGGGACACAGCATCGCACAACTCTCCTTTCTCCTTTCAGATCTGCGAGTACGGAGCTTTCCCACTCTGGAAACTGAGTGTTGAATATTTTGGTAACAGAACAATGGAGGCATCACTAAACATGTTAAAGAAAACTGTCAGTTCAAAAGCACATCAAACCAAGTTCCTTTACTTCTGTTCTTCTTTTCTAAATGATTTATAATTCTATACTGCACCTTGTTCTCTACAGCAAAATCAAAGTCTTCCCTTTGGAATAAATCAGCTGAGCAAATACATATATGACTGTTATGAACACATGAGCATATTGAACAGCAGAAAATGGCTCATATTAGCAGGTTAATTTCTACCTCTGGAAGTGTGTGCCAAGAGAGAAAGAGTTCATGGTGAGAAAAAGTCTTGCCAACCATGAAAAACACACATATATTGCTGCATGTTAATCCATCTGCAGCAGATAAGTGCCCACTTATCTGCTTAGAAACATAAAAAAAAACAGTGACACATAAATAAGTGTATATTTGTTGTTTTTAACATTATTTTTCATAGGACCCCTTGCTGTTATTAGTGTAACAAGATCAAATGATTTGACTGGTATGACAGTACAAACTATGAATTACAATGAATGTATGAACCAAGACTTCTTTGTACTGACATTTGAAAACATGCGAAAAAACATGCTCTTTGCAACTCCAGTCCTCATTAATACCCAACATGCATCCATTTAAACCCTGTTCCAATACTACATACATTCTGATTGTTAATACAGACCCAAAGACAATTAAAGCTGCAAGCAGCGTTGGACGAGCCCTCGCACTCTGGCCCGTCGGGGTAGGAATGCTTTGCATTAAAGTGT
>JAPZDZ010000026.1:17915440-17928279 GCA_029783805.1 Acanthurus tennentii | reverse complement strand
AGAGCAAAACACAAACAATTCAAATGAAAGCTGCTTTTCTTTACTCTTGAAATGTTACACAAGTAATGTATCACTTCTTTGGAAATGCTAACCACAATCTTTCACACAAGAAGACTTTAAAAAAAGCAACTGACAAATTTTGGTCTGTCTGATGTGCTGAATGCACAAAATCTACAGAGTTATCTAAACACCGGGACTCTGACTCTGGCCAAACTCAGTGCAGTAAACACTCAGGTACAGGGCTTCTTTTGAGCTTGCACAGTGAATCCTTCATCACAGCTCTATATGACATATTAGATAGAGCTCCTTCTGTGTTTATAAAGGGGTCTGCACAGTGTGGGCCTGTCAGAGTGAGAATGTTTACAGCAAACAGGACCAAGATTCCAATATACAATTTCCCAGAAAAGCCGTCTCAGATAAATGGAAAATAACCAGCTGCCATGAGGTTCTTCCATATTTCAGTAATTTTAGCTCCAAATCTGGAGCAGCTCTGATTCCACAAGCAACCCTTCAATGGTGAATTTACTTCCAAGAG
Source organism: Acanthurus tennentii (assembly GCA_029783805.1). NCBI lineage: Eukaryota > Metazoa > Chordata > Actinopteri > Acanthuriformes > Acanthuridae > Acanthurus > Acanthurus tennentii. The sequence goes on along the minus strand of JAPZDZ010000026.1, from coordinate 17,927,744 downwards.
GAAAATGAAAATCTACTCGTATTCAGTGAAAATATAGGATGTTCTTCAGTCAATGCCAGACTGCCCCTAAGGACAAGAATCAGCAGGCACCCAAAAAGATTTATCCCGTGTTGTAATATGTTTGGTTCAGAAGTCTTTATCCTCTCCTTCACTATTATGGTTTGTTTTTCAATGTCCAAGCTATTTTTACATCATGCAAGTGTTCATGTCCCTGTTCATCCTCAAGCTGCCATAAACACCCCTTAAGGCTTATGTCTATTATGCTGTAGACATGGCTGCTTTTTCAGACAAGCAATCTCAGTGGAAGGTGCTTTTTCCTGGGCCAAACCATTGAACCACAACCTCAGTGTTCCACCAATGGTACTACAGGGAAAATGTCAACATATCAATGTCTTCAGGAAGAGGCATGTTGTGTAACAACATAATCAGAAAATCTTTCAAACAGAACTGCTTATTGGTCAACTTGCTGGTCATCACCTCTGTTTGTGTTGCCTTCATGCAGATTATCTGCCTGCATCCCTTTCATTTGGAAGAAAGTAAAATAACAAATGTGTAGAGTACTGCGTGTTATTTGTTACAAGAAATGAATAACAAAGAATAATACAAAATTATGCAGAAAAAACAAAGATAACATCAAAGAGTTAAGTAATAAAAATAATTGACTACATCAAAACTGGCAAACTTAAAAAATTTAAAAGCAGTTTAAGAAATTCTTATATATTGCATAGCTGTGCTGGCCAAAAATACTTTTAGTAATATATGTTTATTAGTGTATTAATAGCCATAAATCAACAGCTGTTAATAATACAACAATCAAATATTCATGTCAGTATAAAACCTTAGAAAAATCTAACATTAGTCATACTATACTCAGTCATAGAGTACATTTGCATTTTGCAGTTTACAGTTTAAGGTAGCAGCTAGTGCCCCTATATTCCCACATGTACAGTGGACTCCATCCTCTGCAATAGCAGCAGTGGGCTTTGTCCTTACAGTAATCTGTCATAGCTGGTATAATGCTGTTATAAATTGTTTATTCTGACACTGGTGGAAAGAGAAAAATCTTTGCAAAATCTCAACATCACTTTGTTTCTTAAAAGAGGCTACTGCAGAGAAGGCGACTGTCACAGCAAAACTGCCTACAGACTTTCTGCTTCACTGTGACCCCAACAATTTTCCAGCACCTTCTCTATTTCGAAAGGCAGAGAAAATGAAGGAGAAAGGATGGACTGCATTTTAGGTTAGGTTTTCACAGTTTTGCTTCAAAGTCACATGAAATCTGATGTTTAGGCTCTTTGTGATGCAGCTGTCTTTGTTCACAATTCCTGAAGAATCTATCAGTCCATCTCTGGCCTAGTCTGTCCTCTCTATCACACAGGCTGACAGGCTGAGGTGAATCCTGATATTGATGTAGCAGAGCACATAATAGCTAATATGTGAGAATGTAAATAAATAATAAAATCTGCTGAGGTGTAATCACAGACCTGCACCCTAGTGAACAGTGTTATTGCACTGGTTCTGTCTACTCTTGCCCTTGTTTCTTTTCCTATTTTTATCTTTACCTTACCTTATGATCATCATCTTTCTTTACACCCAAACTCTAGGGTGCTCCTATTATAAATCTGACCTCTCTCTTCTGTCTTCTCTTATTGTTTTCAATCAGATCCCTTTGATTTCAATAGGGACTGTTTGCATACTCAGTTTTTCTGAATCCTCTCATATTGATTTACCACACAAACTGAACTGCTACCAGCTTCACTATCACAGACTTATGTGCTGAATTAGATAAGTCACCGCATAATGCTGATTGTTCAGCTTTGTGAACCTCCAAAAGATCACAAAGCTGAACAATCAGACTGTCCCAAATGGAGTCCCAGGCAAACACAGACACCTGAACATTAGCGGCAGGCGCAAACAACATCCACTACCTAATAAAAGCAAGCCACAGGGAAAAACAGCATGAGTTGTAAAACAATGAGACAATCTGAAGTTATTGCCCAAACTCTTTTGTAGCTCCTGCACCTGCTGCTGCTGAGTCCTTAGATCCACTCTCAACATTCCTTGCATGGTACTTTATCTCTGAAGTGATTAGGAACAAACAGCTCCATCAATCAGGTGGTGGAGCCCCAGAGAGTGCCAGAGCTGATCCAAAAACACCTCCAGGCTGCCAAGTTGCTGCTGACTCTGCTGACACTCACAGTGTTCTGCCACACCATCCTTTACACTGCTCCTCAAATGAACTGATACTGGCATTGGTAAAAATCCCATTTTTCTGCTACATGTCTCAGCTGCAAGACAAGAACAGCTAGCAAGAACAATGTGACAGACACACATATATATGCAAAATGGACATCAGAGAACAATAAAGGTCCCACAAAAGGTATTTACTTAAAATTATGCCAAAAGTGTTAATGAAGGTCTGGTTTTAGGAAGGAGTTCTGCAAACACCCCTTGTTTGCAGTTGGTGGCAAAATCATATCCTAAAACGTACAAAGGTAAAAATAAGTTTGTTGGTACGATTCAAACGCATTTGTTACAATTCTGGTGTTCTTTTTAAACAGCGAAAAATGTCAAAAGCTGTGTGTTTCAAATTATAGCTTGTACGTTACAAATTCAGTAATAGATATCAAAGCCTGCATTATTGCATATATATTTTACTCTATTATTCACGATGACACAGGTTTGGAAATTTCTGTATAAATTGTTATTTTAGTTATTTGTCTTAAATAACCTACAATGAGTGACTTCATGCCAAAAGCACAGAAGTTGAAAAAGTGCTACCACTGCAACTGGAGCAGGTAACATTTTTCATGCCAAATTAAGAAATATGCTGATGAAGGAGTTGTTTTGTCTATAAGTGGGCCTTGCAACCAGTACAGCTGCATTGATGTAGTCCAGTTTTCTGGCTCTTGCACGAGAACATGGCATTCCAATTTAACTACTTTGAGTTCAATTAAAAATCCAAAAAGGGGGGATCTCAAACTTCTAAAGGGGCTAAAAAATTCCCAGTCTGTCTGAATAAAAAGTATTCTAACATTTATTGATGCTTCACAGGACAGTCAAATCACACTTCACAACAGTAATCGGCTGTGGGATATTATATTACCTCTATTAAGTTTATTGTCTCTATATTTGCGTCTAATTTCCACTGGGACAGCATGACAATTTGTATGAAGTACAAAGGTATTATTCTCTCTAATTTTACTCTTAAAACAGTTAAGATGACAAACTAGGCTTCCATCTACTTAACATGCACAGTTGAAAAGCTCCATTCATTCACTTTAATTACCTAAAAATCGAGACTTTGTAATGGTAGCAGTTGTCTTACCTTCATATGGTTGCACAGAGCTCAGTGACATTGAAAAACTCAAGCTTTGCTCTTGCTACACTCCTGTCCTGTATCAGCCCCAATAGCCCTGCTCTGTTTCCAGTGTTTTCCCCACCCAATCAGCTGTTCACACTCTCCTGTTTCATCTCCTTATTTTCAACACCTTAGCTTCTCCACCCATATCTTCACCTTCCACTCTTTTCCTTTGTCGCTTTGTATCATTGTCCAGTTTTGAGATCCATCTTTGTTCAGTCATCTGCTCAGTTTGCCTTTTCCTATGTCTCAGTTTTTATTATTTTCAATAGGTAGATCTGGTTTTGATTCAGCTTGCAGTGCGTCTCATGCATTCGGATCCACTTGCACAGCCCTCTTTGTGCTTCTCTTCTGTGTTTTTTTGTTCTAAAGTTGATAACAGCCCTTCAAAGCTGTCTGCTACCCTGCTATTTTTTTTTTTGAAAGACTGCAAGAATACAGGTGTTAAAAACAATGACTAGGGAACAGCTGCCAATTTGCTTCCATCAGTAATTGAGCTTTTAAGATAATTTCCAATAAATTTAATGTAATTAGCTTGCTATCTTTAGCAACCAATCTCATTGTATGATGAAAGGTTAAATGAAAGCAGGGAGGACTACATGATGTACAGTACTAAACACACAATCCGCCGGAAGGAGCAATTTACAAACAAAGTTGTTAGCAGTGAAAATGCACTGCAACAGTGTTCAATAGCACAGCTGTCCACTGCAGTGGCTAGTAGTTAGTGCAGCAAAGCACCAGTGCACACCAAATTCTGATGGAAGTGTCCCTCTAAATGGAGTACAAATATTTCTTTTACATCACTACTAGTTTAAATAAAGGGGAAAAACAATTTTCCAAACAATGGCTTTGTTGGTGTAGCAATAAAACATCAGATGCATGTGTGACACTCAGATACAAGAGGGGGCAAAGTGAAAATTACAAACTAATTCAGTGCCAAACAAGCCATTAACGTGCTTACTGCTTCAACAAAAGAATTGAAAATTTCCACATGTTTTCTTTCACCTGTTTTTGCTGGAGGTCATATTCAAATGAGGACTCTAATAAGCTCTAGGGGCAAATGTCACAGTAATAAGATTTCTATCATTGCCATTCTGAAACTAAGGCTTAACAAGATAAGAAGAGCTGTTTTGGGATTCACTTAAGCTCCTTTTAGGTTTGCCTGCTCAGAGAGATGACTGTCATAAATTAAATTCAAAGGAGTTCAAACTGCATTTATCAATGCAGCCTTCACATATATAAAATGCATTATGAAAATGTATCCTCGAGAACTGAATCTGATGATGGCTCTGCTATCTCCATAAGTCTTTCTAGTTCTGAGATATTTCTCAGATTCTGCTTTAAATAATTACCCTCTGCCTTGAGGGGAACCTCACTAAGAGTTGAGATGAGAGATACTTTGTGCAGATACTTCAAAAGAAAGTCCAAGTCCAATAAATTAAAGTGAAAGTCATTGTAACCATCAGAAAAACAACACTTATATGCTGACCAAACTCTAGAAAACATTTTGGGTTGCTAAAATTGGGGCAGAGATCTCATAAGCTGTCCTTACAGCCTTTACAGCAGCATTACTGGCAAACCAGAGGAAATAATCAAAAGAAAAAATTAAAAATTCAGCATCTGAAAAAAATTTTCTTGACAGCTCTAAGGGTCAGCTCAGGATTTTTTCCAAAAAACACCAGCTCTGCTCCAAACAATTTCACTGCAATAACCATGTCTATGTGAGTGACCTATTGGGTGTGTAGGAAAAAAAGAACATGAAATAACATCAGATCCTGACCAATCTTGTTGGCTGTCGATTTAAATAATCACTAATTTGCTTGTCATGTCTAGATTTTTTTGTGTTAACAAATCTATTCTGAGCAAGTGACACATTGGTGACTAAAACTACCTACAGAACTTGTAGGGTTTTTTTTTTTTATTTAAAAAAAGGGCAAATAGAGTTACATTGATATACTAAAGCAAGGTACCCTTCTCTATAGCAGTCTGAATGGAACTCAAAAGGACTGGCACATGGAGGTACCAAAATGAGAAGTACTGGGTAGGATGCCGTCAGGGCATGGGACCATGTTTAGCTCTTGTGAAGACACAATGCAGTACAAATAATCTGCTTCATATTTGTGTAAAACTGGTACATTTATGCACTGTAAATATTATTTCATGTCTCTGTGTCAAAGCAACGAGATACGAAAAATATGAATGAATATGCATCCCATGGATCCGTAGCAAAGACTTCATTGGGGAGCTGTATTAAGTCAATGGATGCCCTAGATCCACTCTGTTAATTAATGCAAAGCTAGTAGATTGATGGGTTTGCTGTCATTACAATATTAATTTGCCTAGTTCCATGAACACTTAATTTGGCTTGCCTCTGCAGTAGGTCATTCAGCAAGATGCAACTCATCTCTAAATTTTTTTTTGAATATCTATCCTTAAAATTTTCCACACATACATATTTGTCCTCTGACTCTTTTACCCTAAAGTTCATAGTCTTTTTCAGGTGTGTTGTCAGTATTGGTTTACATCCATACTAATCTGTTGTCTGCAGCAGATTTAAATTGTTAATGAAGAATGTCAGCATGGTGGTAACTAAGTTCAGAATTAAACGCAGCTTCAGGCCTCACTACTTTTAAAGTTTAATCAGTTTTGTGAGCCTGTAGAGTTGTGTGGGCTGACCAGCAGCCTGGACACAACAATGTAAACCTACAACCACAATAGCAGCAAAACGTGTGATGTGACTTTTAAATCTGAACCAGTAACACATGTTGGCCAGTATCAAACACCCCCCTCTTTTAATAAACGGTTGTGTGATGTCAAATAGCCTCTACAGTTGAATGCCGTTTTAGAATTCAAATGTCATTGTTATGAGCAAATGGGGCTGGCAGTACCACTTTCATGAATCAATGCCAGATTCTTCAAATGATGATTGATCTGAATCAAAAAATTGACTTTTTTGAACCCAGTTCTGTTAACAATGCTTTGAACTATTTAATAAAGAACAAAAATGGGTTTCATTTTCACAGATAATGTTATGTAATTTCAGCAATGGTTTTCTTTTTTGGAAAAATTACTTTTTCTCTTCAAAAAGGCTAAAGTGTTCTTGTGCACTACTCAATTAATCGCTGGTTTGTAGAATACTTGATCATTAAAATAATCGCTTGCTGTAGCCCTATTTGTCTCTGACTCATATTATACTGCTTCTTTTCCCCATAGCCATTGTTACAAGACACCCACTTACTACTCAACTGTTTGCAACACCTAGATTAATTCTCTGATTTAAAGGTGAGATTTTTCCAAAGCTGACACATCTCTTCACACTCTAAAACATCTTATTCTTCATTTAGATTGACTCCAATATACCTATTTAGCATGATTATGCTGAGGGCCACTGCAAAGTCAAAACAAAGCAGATATCCAGTTTTATCTCTCGCTTTTTTAGTCTCTTTCTCTCTGTATTTCTGTCAACTCGCTCTGACAGCCCCTCCCTGCTGAAGGCAATCCAACAATGTCCTGCTCATTGATCAGTGAGAGGATCTGTGCAGTGTGGAGGTAAATGGCTGTCACAGGGAATGATAGACCTCAACTCAACCATGGTTGCTCCTGAGGCCACTCAGCCTCCACTTATCGTGATGGATGCAAGCGTGTCGCCCATCACATTCTCAAGAGTGGGGAAGACTTTGTTCCGTTGCAATAGGAGTCGGGAAACATTAGCATAAAACATCTGTTTGGGTTTCAGTTTTTTGTCTGCTTCTTCCTGCCGGGAACTGATGAAAGTATAAAGTAATACACAACACTGCCTTGATGGATTTGGTTTTTATTTCAAATTTCGATTTTAACTTTTATTAGTGCAGTGAACTGTGTGGTCAATTTACAGAAAATCCTTTCCCTGCTGTTTTCCTTTGCTTTAAAATAACATTAATATATGTTGATCTTAAACAGTTTATGTTACAACAAATACATTCTTGAAGAGGCCACAATAGGCACTTTCTTCATCAATTATATTCTAATCATATTCTTAATTATGCAATATTTGCACAGTAAAATGCTTACATTATTTAGATTTTTATGTTAATGAACTTCAGTCTACAGTTCAGCTAACGAACTCTCTCATATCTTTGTTTTTTCAGTCATTATCAGCACACTCCTCAAACAGGCAGCATTACCTAAACATAGACCATGCAAATTTTTGATATTGTTTAAATAATAAAGAAACTGTAAATGTGTTTTCTTTAGTGATACAGAGCTCTAATTAATCAACAAAAGACTTTATAGGTACTCTTTCAATTTATTTTTTTCACCTCTGAAAAAAGGAGGTGGGGGGGATACAAGAGACACATCAATAAATGGTCAAAGCAAAGCAGAAGAGGTTAAAATATCCCATCCCCTTTAGTCTCTAGTATGACTCTGGATCATACCGTTCCTATCATGTAACCAGTAACATCCCCTCCTTTAGAAACTTCCTGTCTGTTGAAAGATCATGTCTCTCACACCTGGAGTTTATAACAAAGGCTTTCAGATAAAAACTTGTCATCTCCAAACCCAAGGTGAGATATTCCCAATGAGATTTCACAAAGCTCCCTCAGAGCCACAGGGGACACTAATCAACTGTTTTCAGAGGCTGATGATTACTTCCTGTGACAAGAAAAAAAAACCTTAAAATAAGCAGGGTGCCCACTTTAATGAGAAAATAACCAGCAAATTATGCTGAAACTAATTGACACATATAGCTTACACTGACAGCGCCTAAATATTACTCACTACTTCCAATGTAAGTTTTCTATGTTGCTACACAACATTTCTCTTTTAAATACAGCATAAAGTTCACAATTTTTTACAACAGCTGATGACAGACTTAACAGAGCTTTTCACTCACATAAGGTTTGCTAGAACTCAACATTTGGACAGCTAGATAAGAAGAAATAATCTAATTATGAGGCCTAATCCAGCATCAGAAATCAGAGAAATAATTTCTATATAAATCACAGTACGATACACTTGAAGCCTCTTTAACAGTGAACAAGTTATTTAAATAGAACTGAAAAGATGTTAACAAGAGGGTCTCAGATTGTGTGATCCCCAGTTGCTAAGTGACTGAGGTAACAGTTTTACTTTACAACAATTAAAGCATCAGAGGGAAATTGGTTTATAAATGCACAGAAAACACAAAGTCAGCAGCAATCCACTTAAAACCCTAGAGGACTTTAATCCAGCAGCAGGCGTATAAATGCTGAGCCAAGTAGTTTCCAAAATGAGCTCTGGGGACCAACTGATTATATCACTTACTTCAAGAGGTTAATGAGTAGAAGCCTAAAAATACGTGTTTTATTTGTTACTGTTTGCCTGTTTCTACCTATAGGTACTGTCTGAAAATAGCATATACATCCTCTGGTGTGGGTTGGTGTGAGTGACCCCCACCCTCCAAAAAGGGGGAAGTTTTGAGATCCCCTGCTATGTACACAGATTAGGAAAGTCTGATAAAGCTAACTTTGGTTATCCCTATCTAAGCATACTCAAATAACTTTTCAACAGTTAGCACACACGACTCCAGGGATCCCTATTATTGGAATGTTGGATGAGAATAAACTAATCCTAGAATAAAGTTCTTGAAGGTTCTTTCACATATCATAAAGAAAGTTTAAACAAAGTTTAAACAAAGTCTTAGAAATGTAAAAGTGTCTTAAAACAGTCCAGGTAAGGTCTTTGATATCTCAAAAATTAGCCTAACAAATCAAAACATGGTAAACTGTTTAATATTTATTGGCCCATAGTAATAATATGTAACGTTAACTTAAATCGTAAAATAATTCTGAGCTAACTCACAAAAGTCTTTCACTTGATTCTGTAAATCCTCACAACGGTAAATATGACCAGAAATAGAAAAAACAAATGGTATTTTATCTTAAATCAATATAACGCGCGTTATGTGGATGACACACTTTTTATAAAAAATTCCATTAATGTTAGCTTGTTTTACGTGATGCTGAGGGGTCAGTTGGACCAGCTTACCGGTGTACTGCAGGAGAAACATTGTCCTCTGTCTCGGGTTTTGAGGTGAAACAGTCCCACCGAGGATGAAGTCTGTCGGTGTGGAAGTAAATCCCTGCGGTCGTGGAGTTTCTCGGTCGTTACTCCGCGGTGACAGAGGCACCGCTGCGGTTCAGTGCGGTGAGTCTACAAGACAACGGTGAGCCGTTACCACCTGCCCTCATCCCAAAGCACGCGCCACTCTAGCGTTAAGCTAGCAACAGGATTTTGAAAAAAGTTCCTGTCGTGACTTTCAAAATAAATCACAAGAACTCCGTTTTGTCGGATTCCAACATACTTGATTTGATTCTGAACAGTCAAATGACAGAAGGAGATCTGTTTTAAACTACAGTAAATATTGATTCTGTAGAGGCAGCCGTTATGTACACGTAAAATATATACTTACTGAATTTACTTACTTTTCTTTATCTTTAAGATACTTGTGCTTTAATTTGAAGGCAGACACAGCATGTATTCCCTTGCTGCATATTGTAGTAGATGTTAACATTTCCATAGCTTCAGTGTACCATGGGAAGAAATATTACTGAGTGCAGCTCTTCTCAGTGGAGTATGTTTTGTTTGATAACCTTTATAATTATTATTCTCTCTTATTCCCGTTTTAATACATTTACCAAAATTGAGAGAAAGAGTCTAAGAAAATATGTAACATACCTTTAAATGAAATATTTATATTTACCAGTTTGGCTTCTGTATGTTGTGAAAAATTCATATTTGCATTTATTTTCACATTGTGTGTGTGTGTGTGTACATATATTTTTGGGGAGGGGGGTTTACATAAGCACAAATACAGAAGTTAGTAAAGAAAAAAACAAAAAGTAGAAACTTAGAAACGAATAATTATAAATATTTCATATCAGAATATAATAAAACCGGAGAAAAAATCTTATTCAACAATTTTTAACTACTTGTGTGTTATAATGGTCCTTTGCTTTTTCTCACCATAATCTTAGTCTTCGGTTGTTTTTTTTGCATTGCTGTCTTTTTAGGTGAGATATCATTTTCTATCTTTAATGTAAATTGTATTTGGAACTGTGTGTATGTTCATCAAGAGAAACATATAATGGCAGTAAAAGGTCCCTTCATGTGTACACATTCTTAGAAGCCATGGGATATGCCACAGCAGTGGATATCTGGGTTATGTGTCCCTGTCCTCATTAGTGCTCATTAACCTAGTTCATACCAAGATTGAAGGAGATTCAGAAATCTATTTATGGGACTATGCACAAAGAATGGGAGGCTGAGGCATTTTCTTCTGATTAAAAGTCTATCATATAAATGTTTAATTTTGATATTTTGGTGTCCGATATTGAAAAGTATCTATTCTTAAGTTCAAAAGAAATGCAATCAAGAATCCTGCTTAAATATTCACAAAACTATTTTTAAAGGTCTAACCCTTGTTTTTTAGAGTTACTAGTATCAGTATCAGCCGTGAGAAAGAGGTTATACTCATTTATTGTTATCAGCTGAAAAAAATCCATACTGTGCATCCCCACCATGAAAGATCTCTCCCTGCAGAAACAGCAGCAATTTTATTTGACAAATACCAGCATTGTCCTGTCAAACATGTTGGCAGGGGTGATTTTTATGTTTTTTAATACTGTGTCCTGCTTCACAAACTCTGCAGGAAGATAAACATATTTGCAAAGCCTTTTCAAAATGAAAACAAAGATAAATACTTGGGTAACTGCTGACTGGCTGTTTTATCTCTAACCCATATACGGTGTTTTTTGTTCTAAGGTGATTTTTGGCATTTACCAGTTGACACCAATGTCCTCTTGAAAAATGGTTTTGTATTACTGTCCCTTCACCCTGGAACTAGAAAAAGGTCAGAGATAAACTTAATGTCAGACATGTCCTGAAGTGTAAACTAATTATGCACATGGTGCATTCATCATGCCCAGCAAAGTGTTATCAGCATTGATTCTTAAACAACTTTGAAGTAATTGCAGAAATAAATGAGGCATATGCTGTTCGCCAGGCACGAATGTTGATTTCTCAATCTGCAAAGCTATTTGCTGGGTATGGAAATTACATGTTTGCAGTCAGTTTCTGCAGCGGTGGTTTTATGCCAAAGCAGCATTACATGTTAAATTCATTGAAGTAAAAAAATCTGATATATGAATAAATTAAAGTGCAGAAGTACTTTAATTTAGTTTGTTACTGAAATAGCAAGACATTTATCATCTGCATGGGGAAAATGTAGCTTGAAATAAGGGGGTTTTTTTGTGTTATATACAGTGCAAAAAAAGCCAAAACAAAATGACAATTTATGGCTTTTAGTCTCAACTTGTAAATAGTATTATAACCTTTTGGTACTTTTATCTTTGGTAATTTTGCTTGCTCAGAATTTTGGGCTTCAAATCAAGGGTGCTTGAAAGTTTTAAGGGGTTATAGGGAGTAAGGTAAGAAACTCATACAGGGGTTGACTTTGCATTCTTCTTTCCTGAAACAATATCCCAGTATGAATAACAGGAACTACCAAGAAATCACAGTTTTTGGAAGATTTTCCATCTGATTAAACTGAACAAAGTGTCTGTGACCTCCTTCAGAAAAAAAAAGAGCTAAATATAAATCCATACTCTTGGTTTATGATTTTAACATGCATGCTCTCAGATTTGTAATCAGCGCCTCTGGATTCACAGTATAGATTGCTAAAGCGTGGGCAAGGACTGCTAAATGGAATGCGCAGGTTTGTAAAATGAGAATACAGATTCACACATAGCTCCTTTTTTCTCAGCAGGGGGGGAAAGCCCCATGGCGCACTCCACTCAGTTGGATAAAGCTGGTGTAATTTCCATGCACATATTTTTGTGTGTCAGACTCAGAAGGGCACTCTGACAGCACAGACTTCCACCAAAGCCAATAGTTCACTCCTCTATGATATGCATCTTATTGGGG
>JAPZDZ010000026.1:17882752-17893060 GCA_029783805.1 Acanthurus tennentii | reverse complement strand
TAGAAATATGATGTAGTCATAATTATAAGCCAACAGTAAGATATAGCTCTGTAGCAAGGTCAGTGTTTAATGTAACATTATAAGGATGTTGTTCTGCTGCTATAAGGCAGAACAGAAGTATCCAGTTACAGAGCAGCTCCTTTCTTCTGGTTATAAGATACCTCAATTCATCCTGAGCACTCAGCTATAAAAAAGTTTTCATTTTCTAAATCCAACCGAACTGAAAGCATTAAGAATATAAATATAAAGCTGTAGATATAGTCAGTCTTCTTACTTTAGGTCTTGTTTGGTTACATAGGTAATTGGTAGTCTTGGTTATTGAGTCAAAAGTTCCTCACAGTGCATTAGCAATTAAAATAACACTCATTTACATGGTGCTGTATGTGTCATAGCCAACTCGTAATAATTAAATTTGTTTTGAAGGACATGCTTCACTGCACCGCAGGATTCACTATAAACATGCTGGTGGAAACAACGTATATGAGAGTGATGAGAGTGAGCAGAAAAAAAACAAGGAAATTGCTGCTGCATAACAAAAACACTGAGCTGAAAAATATTAAAATTCTCTGCAGAGCTGAGAGAAACTACAGTCTGCTGATAATTATCTATGAGACTGTCACTGCAAGCAAACCCATTCCCACTAGACATTGTAGACATTTTCAAATTGTTGATATGATGTATTTGTAAGTGCAGCTTTAAAATGGCCATATTTTTGTTTATATTTATCTTATCTCTGAAAAGCACTAAGGACCCCTTTGTCAGACCAAAACGGCCCAAATGCATCATAAAAAGTGTTACAATAATGCAATACATTTAAAACCAGAACATATTGCTTTTAAGTAATGATGTTCTTCATTGTCCTTCCACAGAAAAACTTTTAACTGTTAGATTACAATTGTCAAAATTGAAAACTCTATTTATTTATATGGAGCTTTTCTCATTATTGACCACTGGAAACACTGTGTTTCAGAATTTACCTATTAACACACATTCATATGCTATTAGGGTGTGCCAACCTGCTCATTAGGAAGAGACACACACATGCACACACACTTACACACTGATAGAAGGGCCATGAGGACGAATTTGGTGCTTGGTATCTTCCCCAAGAACACTGACCTGATAAAAATTACAACCTGCTCTGGTTCCTGAGCTGCAAGTACAAGAACCTTAAAACTGTACCAAAGTGCATTACTTGACAAAATGCATTTAGTTTCAGATCAATGTAAATTAGATAATTAAACCTGAGGAGAGATAGAAAAAAATCTGGAGGAGGAAGACAGAACCAGCAGATGGTTATCGCGGATGCCAGAATGTCACTGTTACACTTTACACTATGTAATGTGGACCACAAAAACAGCCATGATCCATGATAATATATACAAATATATATATGTGATACTAGAAGTACCCCTGTATCTTTTTAGCACATGCACTGTGCAAGTACTAGTTTCAGCCCAGATCTCTGTGCGTGCTTTTTTTAATCAGATCACTACTGAATTTCATGTGTTAACATCATTCGTGTCTCCCTGATGGCTGCGTCAGGAAGGTGACAGCAGGCACAAGAGAAAAACCCTGTCATTGGCTTAGTCCTCTGGGAAAACAAGCCAGGTCTTTTGAATCTATATTAGAACACTTTTTTTTCCTTCACCATGGTAGCTTCACACAGTCTGCCCCCACCGGATCTCCTTGTCAATAGTACTGAGCAGTCCTGGTGCAAATTATTGTCTCGGGTATAAATAGGCTGACAGGCTGGCAGGGCTGGGTCGTCTGATCTGCCAGTTCAGAGTCCTCCTCGCTGCCTGGCACAGCGCTGTGGCACTGAAGTGGATGTTTTTCCCCCCATATTCACAGTGACCTTAGACGGTTCACAGATGGCACAGTTCCCTGGCAAACTGTAACGATGAAGCCTTTTTGATGAATGGATGACTTCTAAAACAATTAAACCCCTCTCAGAAATGTGTTTGTCGCAACATGATGAAATCACCACATAGGTGCCAGCTCATGAGATGAGAAAGTCGATGTTAAAGTCAGTTTAACTTTTACAATTTGCACACGCTTATTTTTTTTTACAGCCTTTTATTTTTTTTAATTGGCTGATTTGAATTGGCATTTCTGTGCTGCTCAGCTAGTGTTCAACAGCTCAGTGCAGCTCTCTTATCTCAAAGGTTGTTGTTTTTCTTGACCTTTTAATTGATTATCCTGCTGATTGTGATTGTACCTGCATTCCAAAGGGTCACAATCACATTGATGAGAAAGTACAGAGTAATAATAAATATTTGGAGGAGATAAAAAATGTGGCTAACAGCTCAAAGATGCATCTAATCATGGACATTAAGACAAAATGGCAGGCGGCAGAACTATGTCTTTGCTCCCCCTATTGATTAATGCTTTTCCTCAATTTGCTCTATTAGCTAAAGCAGCTAATAATTTGTTCAACAAGATTTGCTGTTGAATTCCTTTCAAAACAAAATCCTGGTGCATTTTAAGTTATTAATGTTCAATCTGACATTATGTTTAGAAGTTATTCAGCTGTTTATGGCTCTTTCATTCATTTTAATGAATCCTCTTTATATGTTAGTCCTCTTTATAGTTTGATTTGCAGGCCAGTATTTTGCTCAAGTGCACAAAACAAGCTGACTGGAGGGGGCTTCTGGACCACCTTTGGTAATTTAACGTTAAACCAGCACAGGGGCTGCAGCAGTGAGATCCCTGCTATGTTTGTTGACAAGAGGTTATTTTTTTTTAACTTATTGCACAAGTAAGCCCTTGATACCTGTGAATGGAAAACCCCAAACCGGAGCTGTTTGGGAGGTGCTAGAACTGGCTACGACTCAAAGCACACACTGTGGGTTGTCAGATTTATGCAACCCACCAAAGTCATGTGATGGCAGATCGTTGGAATGTATAATTGGCGTGAAGGTGGCTCTAATAAACTGACAGCACAGTTTGAGTCTCATGAAAGAAGTTGATTAGGATTCCCCTTCTGTTGTTTCCTCCATCCTAAGCTCCAGGGGTTCCCTGTATCCTCCCTCTCCACTCTCTATCACCTCGGTCTGTCTCTCCTCATTACATTACAGAAAGTTATCTGTAACAACAGGCTGTAGACTGTTATTGGGTCTGAAAATATTGTTTCTAACTCTAACTCAATTCTATCATTTGAACCGGATAAATACAATTACAAATGTTATTTCCACGTAGGGACATTTTGAAAGCTGGATAATACAATTGAATACAGCAGTCCGTTTGTCTACGGCTCCACTTTTCTTTGTTAAAACAAATGAAAACTCTTCACAGAGGAAAAAGGGAATAATTTAACACTTTTTAAATGAATCTGTGCGGCAATTTAAGCACTTCAGAAGAATATCACTTCAAGAACATTAACTACTTTTGACACAACCAGGGATCTCTGGTCTGAAATATTTGAATTTTAGGATCTGTTCCTCAAACAGCAATGATTTGTGATCAGTGATATCACACAATGTTATAAGACTCATTGCTCCAAAATCTCCCAAAAGTAATCACCTGGGTTAAGATATGGTGACAAAGACCAACAATATCTGCAGGTTCGTCACAACACATCAAATGATCATGTGCACAGCTGCATCTTATCATTTGATTTATTGTTCATACAATAATATGGATTAATGCAGCTTCAAATATTTAGTTGCTGAGCTGTACTGTAATTATTACTCCTCCTTTTTGTGCTTGCTTACTGCAAGATAAATTACTTTTTGAATGTGTAGAGAGAAGAGGGGAAAAAAGAAGATAAACTACAAAGAAATGCATGAATAAAACAGAGTATGACGAGTGCTGAATTCAGTCAGAGGCTGAACTTTAAACAAACATACCCACTACCTAGTATTCTGGCAGTGCAGGGCGAAATGCCACTCAAAACTTCATTTGAAACCTCTCTAAAAGGTTCAAATGAAATAAAACAACCTTTTGTGCACACACATGTGTAAGTAGCACATGCATATTCCTACCAGTGGTGGCACACAGTTACCTTAATCAATAGGTGGCACTAACATGCCAACATATGCATCAGTGCACAAGTAAATGCAAAGAAGGACACTGCAAGCTAGTTGACATATATTGTGGATCTAAACAATGCTGAGTTAAAAATACTTTTAACAGCTCTACAAAAGTTAAGTGCACTTGACACATTTGTTAGAACAATGTCTTAAAAAGTAAATGTGAAGGTAACTTGTATTTATTTAACGGATAACCTCACAGAGAACCTATAAGTAATCTGATGGTGTTTGTGCTGAAAAGTTTTTGAGAAACTTTTGAGATAGACCAACAAATTGACTTGTGGTGGCTGCTGGTCACAATTAATAGGATTTTTTTAGACTCAATACCCAACTAAATTACTTGGTTAAATGCAAAACTTTTGTTATGCCTGCATCAATTCCCCATTCCCTCGTACCTGTTTACCATCTACCTTCCATTTCTCCTGCCTCTCCATCGTTTATCAGCTGCAGTCATGGAGGCTTACTTGTCACCAGCAGACGTACATATGTCTAATGGTTTTGGGAGCATTTTCTATGACGCCTGAAGCAAACAGGAAGCCCGGCGGACTGCAGGGAGAACAGAGGGGGGGTTTATCTGAGAAGGCAGGCTTTCCCTCTTTCACCATGCCAATAGAGACAGCAGCACTGAGCCCGGTGCTCCACAGCCAGATAAGGCCTCCAGACGGAGCAGCCCAGCAGTCAGACCCCACTCACTACAATAGGCAGGACAAACCAGAGACAGTATGTGACCGACAACTCCGACAGTCCTCAGCTCTTCTCACTTTCATGCAACTCCAGCTCAACCTTTCTGTTAAAAAGTCTTACAAAGGATTCATTGTTTTTGAATAACAAAGAGGTAGAAAATGAAAGCAGTATTGATTATATTATTTAGAATTTGTTTTCCTCTGTGGATGAAAATAATGGATGTTGCTTATTTACTGACAAGTTATCAACACAGAAAACGCTCTGATCAGGTTTTAAAACGTGTTGCACCATTACTTCTGTCTTCTGTTCTGAATATGATGCAGTCACATTTAAGTGTTGCTTGGATGTTAATGTTTCATTAATATTGACTCAGTAATATAATAATGTAACACTGGCAGTGGCTATTTTGCATAATGAGTACTTTCTTTGGCATTATGCCTGTAAATTAAGACAAAATGGCCAAAAACTAAACATAATATTTTAATTAGGAATACAGAAGTATCACGAACTTTAAACAAAATACAAATGAGGATTTTCAGATCTGCCACCCCATTTGTCAATGTTGTGCATTATGCAGAACATTGTTGTTACAGAAATGTTTCTTGCATGCATGAGTCTTTTCTGATTGAACACCATAGAGATTTGGTAAAATCTTGCAAGAAAATTGAACAGGAAGTACAAACAAATGACGTTTATTGATGATAAGAAACAAGATCACAAGTCTGCAATATCAGATTTTGCTTCCTTGGATGCTTTACAACACAACCTGACCTCCCTTCAAGGATTTCAGGAGCTATAACCACACCATGCATGTTCTCCCTTTGAGAAAAATAAGTATAAATTGCACAGCCAGAAGAGGTTACTTGCCATAAAAATGTTATTTGAGGTATCTGAAGACATTATAAACCTTATTTTTTTTAGTGAGGACAATCTTCACCCATAACCCATAATTCCAGTTTAAAGTACATCTTATGGCTCCGGTATGATGTGATATGACGGAAGAAAACTTTTTTTTTTCCATCGGTCAATTCTGAGAGTTTAAGCTATTGTTTTATCCATAGAGGAGCATCATTTTTTTTCAGACCGCATTTAAGTTTCCTTGTAAGCATGTTTCTAAAGCATGTTTTGTAAATATCTGAGAACTTGTGTGTTTTTGTCATTTTAAGTGGTTAACATGAGAAATATAACGGTTTAATTTTTTACCCAGTGTACAGATTTCTGTTCTGGAATTTAAACAAACAGGGGTACTTTTAATTTCATAATTTCTTATTTCAATAACTAAACAAAGAATTTTTAAAAAGACCTCTGATTCAAAATACAACTGCCTCTAAATAATCAGCTAGCCAAGTTTCATGGTGACATCTGAAGCTGATGCAGAGCTGTGGTTGGGCCACCCAGTCATAAGGCTTGTTTTTCTCTGAATCATCCTTTCAATAGCAGTAAATGAATGAGCTGTTTCAATTATCTGACTATGCAACCAATTAAATTCTTGATTCTTGCTTCTTGTAAACCAGATGACGACGAGTGTTGCACAGAGGAGCAGAAGTGTCTTCCCTTTGAACCCTTCAAACTAAAACTGAAAAAACATGTGTCATGAAAAATTAAGGGAAAAAAACTTTTTTTGTGTATTTCAATCCCATCAGAATCTACAAAGGGAATTTTAACCATCAACACAATGGTATCCGAACTGCATTTTGCATGACCATCTCGCTGAAAACTGTAGATCGGAGCTTGAGTTCATTTAAAAACTCCAGCTAAAAACACAGTCAGAGTTACTTAATGTGTCAGAGTGAGAGAGTGAAAAGGGGAGTATTTGCTGGAGCTACTATTAGTCAGCCTTTTTAATTAATAGACATCCTGTCCTCTGGCTCTCCTTTGAAAAGAGGAAAGGCTGGAGGTAGAGAGGAGGCAGAGGAGGATAAAGACATTGTAATTAGTTATTGAGTGAGGTAGGTGCTTGCTGCAGTGGACAATGTCAGCCAGTGTAACATGAGAGATTCAGTGGGTGGGTGACATTAGTCTATTTACTTTCTGTCACCTCTCAAGACACCCACGGCACTTTTAGATAGTGTCAGACTGTCTGGCTTCGGCTGTCTATCAACAACTTTCTCTGGTCCTAATGTGAAAAACAGAGCATAACTTAAGTTAACTTAAGATCAATAAAGAAGAACCCTCACACCTTTGTACTGATAAATCAATAGTTTTCTGTTGGTTTAAAAGGGGACTTCTCACTCCACAGACCTCGCAGTAATTCCAAAATGTCTGTAACTCATCATGTCTGCCAAAAGAAAGGTTTAAAGTTCCTCACAGTGAAGTCTGATAAACATGGTTCCACTAAAGAGCAACATATGTTCAGCTTAATGGATCTAAATACCAGCAATATTGCACAGAGTGAAGTGGTAATGTGGCTATGGGAACGTTTTGGCAACCATGTTTGTTATGCGGAGAGGGGGAAGGCAGCACAGGGTTTCTGAGCAGCAGGAACAGGTGGAGAGCTTGTATCAGTGTGTGCACATGTGTACGTGCACAGGTGCAATATAAATAAATGCATTCAGGTTGTGTGTGTGTGCAGGTTCTTGCATCTGGAGGCTTTTGTCTGCAGGTAACAGAGGTGCATGAGTGCAAAGGAGAGAAATGTGCAGTGTTGGCATTAAGTGGATGTGACTGATGCTTGGATGTTTGTAAGGTTTTGTTGCTCACTTGGCTCAGTTTTGGACGGTGATCACAGAAACATATATGTCTCATAGTAACCCAGTTGTTTAACTGCTCTCTGTGGTTTTAAGCTGTAAATTATTTCATTACAACCATCAGTCTCACTGCTGTTGAACTTGAGAAAAGGCTTGTTCAATTCACACATTAAAGCTGAGTTTCTGGATAATTTACAGTGGATTTTTTAATAACTTGCTTAGCATTTTTTTATATGAGCCAGGAAAAGAGCCTCAAACACTCAGCTGACAATGGCTCATGAGATTATTTGCACAGAACATACTGAGATCTGTCTGTTTATTTTGGGGGTAAAAAGGGGGATTTGGAGAGAAAGGATGTGGGACAGACCCAAAATCCTGGCAGACTGAGGAGATCATTCTCTTTAGAGAGCCACTTCTGCTTTCTTATGAAGACGAGTGCTGTGATTTTAACATAGCAAAATGGTGCTTCTTGAAAGAAAAGCTTGAAATTCTTTCATCCTCATGAAATGATGCTTTCATTTTCAGCCCATGACACAACAGAGGTTGCTGCTAATCTCGGTCAACAAACCCCCTCGCAAAGCTATGAAAGACATGTTGGCTTGGACTTGCCGCAAGAGAGGCTCCTTTTCAAATCTCAGGTCAATAAGAGGAACTCTAATTGAAACAGACCAAAAGATCTGGCCGAAGGAGAAGTACCATGTTATTAACTGATCTTTAGATAGACTTGTTGGCTTTTAAATTGAGAGGGAAAGGAGCCGACCTGATGCCAGATAATCCATTGTTCCCCGTGGACACAAGACTGCCTGCTTGGCTTCATCCGCAGCCAGAATATAGCCGGCAGGCTTCGTATCATCCGGCTGGACCAGATAGCAGGTGGAAATAAGAGTGGAAAAATGCTCCCAGAGACAGCTCAAAGTATTCGACACTAATAACTTGACAGCTTTAATAGATTAAACACTGACAGCGACTCTTGCAGGGTGCTGAGGAATAAATGCCAGACGGTAACTTGACAGTAAATAATATCCACTATGTTTCAGACAGGAGTGTGTGTCTCTCTCCCCAATGTCAATGAGATAAATATCTTACTGCTGTGTATGAGCATGCACAAGGGTGTGTGTGTGTGTGTGTGTGTGTTTATGTGGTCAGCGCACCGTTAGAGAGGCTGCATCGACTTGTGATGATACATGAGAAAAAGAGGCAGAAGGGGAGGGGGAGCTTGGCACAGATGGGACTCCAGTTCATTTGACACGAGACCTTTTCACCTTGAAATTCTCCTCCTACAGAGGAAAAAAAAAACAAAACAGACCAAACCAACGCAAAAACAAACACCAGGACAAAGATCCGTGCGCTTAATTTGGTAGAACTTTAATTTCCCTCCTCGTAAAGCAATATGTTTTGGGATAGCACAGAACATGTCAATATAATATTGAAATGTATCCAGGGTAAAATTAGAGTGTGGAATTAATCACTAACCAGCCAATATGTGGGTCCCTGATTTTATTTACTGTATATAAGGCAACATAAATCATTGTGAACCTCATTAAATACCCAGCCAGCTCGAGGTAATTTCCCTGGGAGGCCGCTTGGCTCGAATCTCTCAAATCCACATGATTGTCTCTGGCCTCAGCAGGCCCTGGCAATGCAGAGAGAACGAAAGAGAGAGAGACAGAGTCAGGCAGAGGCAGATATAGACAGGAGCAGATAGAGATATAAGGAAGGAGAGATGGATGGCTGAGTCCTGAATGATGAGCTCTCCTCCATCTCTCCACAGTCACTGATAGTGACCGAGGAAGCAGCGGACCTGCAGCGATTGCACTCCGCTCCTGACTCATCTTATATAATAAGCACTTCAAACTTGGCACTCACACCGTCAGCATATTTCACACAGTACTCTGCTTTATTACTGTGTGTTTTTTTCCTTTTTTTTTTTTGCATATCTCGATATCAACTTGCTCAGTTCTCCATCCGTGTTATTCTGCATACACGCTATGTCGGCAAAATGGGAAGAACAGGAAAATTAGCTGTCATTCAGATGGAGCATTCATGCATTATTCAAGATGACTTGTAGTAGCATCATTAATGTGCTGCATTAGCTCAGTCGCAGATATTGAAAGTCACGGAATTGACCGTTTAACAGTATGTTTATACAGTCAGATTTGGTGGAAAATGCTCCGCTCAGTTAACTCCGGAAGAGCAAAAGCATGGCACATAAAGAGAAAGTTGGGTTTATGGGAGAAACTGCATGAGGCAGCAAATGGCTCCGACATGAGTGCAATCAGCCGAGAAACAGTGAGAAGTGTCAGTTTATAATAACCATCCTGTACACCTGTATGGATGTGATTGGATGTTTCTAGTCAGCTGTTATCTGCACAGCTGTGACTGAGCCAGTGATTGTAAAGCATGAATAAAGCAGCTGATGCTAATCAGCAAATGCAAGCACAATTTCTCAGCTCAGAATTTATGCTGTACTGCATTCATTAGTATTGTGTTACGCATATATATTGGTCCATACTTGTAGAAATTTATTAACATTTAAAACAGGTGAGAAATTGAGGCATAAAGCTCCTTTTTGGCTGCATCAGTTGTATGTGTTGGTGTTAACATTGTGCTCTTCAGATCAGAAAATGATTATGTTTCTCCTTCTGGTTGATAAGGACGAACAGCGTATTTTGTCGTTTAATTTGAAGTACTTGTCAGAGATATCATATCACTGATATCTCTGCCACAGAACTATATCTGGGAGGTGAAGGGGGAGGATTTTTTATTTAGTTGGTTGCTGATAATTATCTTCTGTAGATCCACAGATAAATGTTTTGGCAGCCAAATTATGACTCACATTCAAGTTCTTTCTTGTCACAACAGTTACAGGGAGGCAGTTTCTGGTAATGAAATTCTCAGATCTC
>JAPZDZ010000026.1:17847149-17870152 GCA_029783805.1 Acanthurus tennentii | reverse complement strand
TCAATACACTCAACCGGCCGAAAAGCCATTGACATGAGCCGACAACAGGACGTGACACACTGCAGAAATTAGAGACCACAGACTTTCCCCTAACTAACTAACTAACTCTTAAAACACTCTTTGTACATAAACCTCACAAAACCTCGACCACATCAGCATCGTTTAATCATTCGAACTTTAATTTTGCACTTTTAAAGGGCACGGTGATATCATCCAGCTGACGGTGACATCAGATCAGAAAACACTCACCATCGTATGTTCAACATTGACACAGAATGCATTTTTTAACTTTTAATTTGTGTTTTTGCTTTGCTATTGTCCACTGTTTTTTTTTCCCTCTCTGTATTCATGTCATGTGTTTTGTTTTTATGGAGGTTCAGACGAGGGAAAGGCTAAATGTTCATCGTCTTGTTGTGTCTTGTAATTCAAGTCACTGTGGATTGTGTCTGAATTAAACCAGATGTCCTGTTCCAGCTGTGCCTCTCCCTCATTCCCAGACTTTTCTGCTGCTTACTCCTCACTCGAGTGTCTTGTTTGTGTTCTTCCTCTCTCTTTCTCTCTCTCCAGGTCTGTTGTGTTTGTCTGTCTGGGCGTGACTCTCTAACCCCCCCTCCCGTTGTCAGTCACTTGCCTCCTGCAGCCAATCAGCCGGCACACCTGCAACAAACCCACTAATCAAAGCTCCTGCAGCACATATCCACTCTCTCTTCACTCCAGGCCTCGACACTCTGTTCGGTGCACCAGCGTGATGCTTACGCTGCGTCCATTTTCCAGTCCAGTTAAAATTCTCCTTCTGCCCCTCCACCTTCTGCTTCTCCACTCAGGCCTTCTCTGCTGGCTTTTCCCCTGTCTGATCAGGATCAGCTTTCAAAACCACCGCAGCTCTGCAAAAAAACCTTCACCTTAACTGTTTTGTCTGTGTGTTTTCTCTTTGGGACCAACCAAAGTACAACTATAAACCCCAAATTTAAAATCTCTCTCCATCCTCAACCCAGTGTGACCAGTGTCGAAACATCACTAAGAAAGGAAAAAAATAGTTGTATTTTTCTCATGTGGTCAATAGAAACACTTTTGAGATTTGACTGATATTGTTATTTGCTTCATTTCTTTATTATAATATTAGCAAACATCATTTGGCTGATGTAACATTTGCATTAAATACTACATGCTGCTGTATATAAATTGTATTAAAGTATTACCTGTAGAAAAAGATGTAGAGGTAAAAGAAATTACAGCCTGGAACCAGAAAACACAAGTTTTAGAAAGGCAAATACTTTTATTCAGTTTTTCAATTAGTGCTGAAGACATGAGTGTATGTTAGCATTTCTTTGAAACAGGTATTGACACAAGATGCACTGATGGACATCGATCAGCCTTTAAAACACTCACTGATGATCAGACAGAAGAGAAAGACAAACTTTTTGTTTATTCTGTGATTTAGTGCTGTTTTCTTTTCTTTTTGGAGCCGTTTCATCGCCATCTGCCTTTTTTTGTTTTAATTCTTTCCACCTGCGAGAAGCTCCTCCATTTCATTCGGTGCAGCGCTTTGGAGAACAGAGGTGTCGAGCAACAACAAACACAGAAATCAAACAACTTTAGTGAGCACAGCGACACCTTTGAGAACGTTTCATTTTCCCCTTTTTTCCTGGTGTGAACACCACAGACTCCAAACTTGGGTGGAAACAGAAGTATTGAGCTGGAACACAGAGATTTGTCAGATGATCAAGAGGCAAAATCTGGGATTCAGCTGCCGCCATCAGAGGCTGCTATAATGTTCTGCTATTTTGCTATTTTTAGTTGATAAATGTTGACTTTTTTTTTGCATTTTACTTCACTTTTTAGCATAACCATGTTTATGAGCCTGGCTATGGAAAACAGACTCAGTGTGGACTCGGTTTAATGGTTCTGGGTCATAATCTGAAAACATTTAATAGCTCTCATCTTTACTCTTAATGGATTCTCTAATTCATCACCTGTGTCTTATTAAAATGACTGGAGGTGTTATTTACTCTCTTTGCTGGGGTTTGGGTTCCTTCTTTCGCTTAAGTAATGTGATTTGTAATCTCGTGGTTTTGGACTGATGATATCACCTTTAATGCTCAGCTAAGTGTGTCTGCAGGCCCCGATGCAGACATGTTAATCCCTTATGAGACAGTGCACAGTCATTTTTCCTCAGGCTGTGTCCTTCTGGCTGCTGCAGAGTTTATTCTGGTGTTGACCAGGAGTTTGCAGTCAGAGCTGGTGGGTTTTGAAATGAGGACTCGAGGCAATCTGCTTCATCTTTTTTAGAACTCTCTTCCACTTTTTTTTATTAACTGGGTTTTTACAGGATATTTCAGCTCATGTGTTTTTACTCAAAAGGATTCTTTGTGTTCTTTTGTCCTTTTGAAGTTTCTATTTTTGAATTGTTTCGGCTCATTTTAGGATAATCTTATTGACTGTGAAATGCAGAATTTGAAATTGTGTCAGTTAATATGAATTTTTTAAGCTGTGATGACTTTTATATTTACATTAGAAAGAATTACAGATGGAGCCTGGATGATAAGGCGAGAAAGTGCTTCATTTTTTCTGTAATCAGATGTTGTCCCGCTCTAGTCATATACGTGATCACAGCCACCTGATTCTAATGCACAGACACATTTGTGGTATTTTGGATGGTGGTGATTTACATGCAGTCTATGAGCAGTATATTATAGTACAAAACAGAAGGAATAAAAACAAAGCAAAGCCCAGACGGATCATCCAAAGCAGGAGCTAGCATGGGATCATAACTCAAAGGAAGATAATGCTGTATGAAGAAACATGACATTGTGTATTCCTCACAAAATTGAGTTACATTTCCCTCCACAAGGAAGATTTCACACGTTAATGCACTCTTCCAGATACAAACGCCTGTGTGAAGCCTCGTAGTCACAGCACATAAAGAGAAATGAAATCTACATTATAACGTTGCAAGCAGGAAATATCAGGCAGGTCGCTGATTTTGTTGTTTTACAAGCCACATTATGATTTTCCACACATGAGCCACAAAACACTGACTGTCTCAGATAAAATGCTGCAAAGTACAGTGTCAATTCGCTTGCATTGTGCTGACTGACTAAACTGGAAAAGGTTTAATTAAAATATAATGATACCAAAACACAACAGACCTTCTATCAGGCTAAATTATTGGCTATGAAAAGACAAACTTCGAGTGTGAACCCGACTCAGATACATGGTTGAGTTCACTGAGTTGAAAATGTGGGTGTTTGGTGCAGGTGGGGCTCTTTTCAGCACTTTAGCATTAAATGTTTTTTCTGTAAACTTTGCAGTCTCGGCTCACAGTCCTGCAGGTTTGCACAGCACAGAACTGTCCTTAGTTTGCTCCCCTGTTTGTTTTTAAAGGATTGGTCTCAGCTATTTACATACTTGAATAACAAGGCTCAGGAGAAACACAGACAACCCTTCACATATTTGTGCTTTCAATCCAAAATGTAAAAAAAAACTGCCTTTTTTATATTTTCTCATGAAAGCAGTAGAGCAGAGAAATTATATGTTGATAAGAGAATTCTGGATTAAACTTTATCAAACTGTTTCTACTTGGATGTATCGGGAAAGAAAAGGACCTCTGTTCAATCATCCAGTCATGTTCTTTGTGGACGTTTGTACAATTCTGACCTAAAACATCAGTGTTTGAATAGTTCATATCAAAGTGACATAGTTTTGTTTATATGAAGGCCTACCTAAGCTAAATCATGTTTTTTTTTTTGGGAGGGGGGGGCAGCTGTGGTGATGTAACATCTGGGTGAGACCAAAACCAGGTGTTTTTAGGGAGATGAGAGGAGATTGATGTTTTCCAGCCTCTGGGTGTTTTTAAAGCAATAACATGAGAGTTTTCCAACTGTGTCTCTTGCGAAAAACCAAGTATTTTTATTCAAAATATGTCTTGACCAAGTGTTTTTTGTGCCTCGGCCTAACCAGGCCTTAACCACTGAAACGTAACTTTCTGACCTTAAAAAACATAAAGAAACATAAAGTTGCAGAAACCTACGATGCAAAAATAACTTCATGGGGATTAAGCTTTGCCGGCTCATTCAGGCAAGAAAAATGTCACTGTGTTTATGCATAAAAGAGCTTCAACTAAACTACTGAATGAATATGAGAGGTCATGGAGACATTCACCTGAGTTAAAAAAAGCTGCGCATGCATGCTTGGAAAAAGAGAGAGAACACCACAAGGACACGACAGGAGCTGCAGCAGCAAGAGATTTGATGAAAAGAAGTTTTGTCAAAGTGTACTATGGCCTCATAGCTCCGCTGAAAGATTTGCACTCACTTTAAATTGAGGGAAAATAAAAGAGTAGATTAAGTGAGGTCTTATTAGTTATAAGGAAAATAACTTTACAGACTCTGTGCAGGTTTTTTGCTATGGATAGAAATATCTAATCTGCTCAGCACAGTCTGAAAGTAAGGTGCATTCAGTAATTGCTAAGACTTATTTTGAGAAATAATGGAAATGCATTCCAGAATAATAAAACAGGGTTCTGAGGTCACATTTGTTTCGGTCCCTGCACATACAGGCATTCTAGGTAATGAGAGCGTGCACAAACTTGCCAAACAAGCTGTTAAAAAAGAAAATTCAGACATCGGTATTAAACTTTTAAAACCAGAGGGAAAGGGCATTGTATGGAAGCAAATCAATAAAGATTGGCAACAGCACTGGGATCAGCAGATAAGGGGAAAACATTTACATTCAATTCAAAACAGAGTTGTTATTGTGAGAAATATGGGAGGAAATAAAAAAGGAGAATAAAATTGACCCGAATTTAATCCTATTGGCAAATCCACACTGCTGCTGCTGGATGCGGGCCTGAAACTGTGCCTGACCCCCCCCCCCCCCGAGCCTGACAGTTCACTTCTCTCAAAGCACCATGAGTGTTTTTTTTTCAAGTCCTCATGAATTCTCCTCCACATTGTTTTTTGACCTCATGACTTTTTCCATCAAAGTCAGGGAAAAGTCATCAGGAAAAGACATAGACATCGACTATATTATCATCTTAGACTGTTTTTCAGTATGTTATTTGTATATTTTATCAACACTGTGTATTACTTCTTTATTTATTAATAGGATTATTCCACATCTACGCTCCTTGGTGTTATGTTTGATTTTCTTGGGTGATATGGTTTTTTGTTCATGACTAATTTTGCTCATAACCAATGGCCCCCTAGTAGGATTAATAATGTTGTTTAAATGAAACTGAACCATTTGAATTCAACCCATCTTTCTCTTTCTGCTCTTTTAGTTGAATCACTCTCTCCTTCAGCCAGTCATGTTGTTGTCAAACTTAAACTCTGTTCTCTTCTCTGCTGCTTCTCACCAAATCCAGATCTTAGTAAATCTATTTTAAACTTAACTAACACGAGTGTCTCGATTCAGCTGCATAACAAAATCAAGATCAGCTGCAGTTTTAATATTTCCTCGACCTTTATCTATTTCCCTAAACTAGGCACAGACTCATTCACACATACGCTTGGAGACAATAAACACAGAAAACTGTAACTGTAATGTGCAAAGTGGGATATATAGCTTTTAGCAGTTGTTTTAAAGGCTATATGCAATACAGTCAATGCAATTTATATAATTAAACTGCAATAATGGGTCTGTAAAAGCTTCTTGACCCTGCTGCATTGCAGTGGTTGCACCTGCTGTACTTCTGTCAGTGTTTGGACTCCGTCAGGGATCACAACTCAAGACTTCACTGCTCCAAGATACGATGACAGCATGGTGGTCTCTAATCGCCCAGGACTCTGCATATTTCATACTTTTTGCGCACATGTAAATAAAATATATCCTGATTGAACCAAGTGGCATGAACTAACTCCATGGCAGTATTATGTTTCCTGTTTAATTCCCCAAAGTCACCAAATTATGATAACTGTTGTTCAAAAACTGACAAGCCCCTGGATAGAAATTAAGAATAAAATGGTAGCAGCTCTCTCAATTTGCCTGAGGGGGGGCTCACAGTGTCAGACTTTGAAAACCCCGGGTTCACCACATTACGGCAAATTGCCTTTTCTGCTCATGCATGATTTTTATTCAGTCCAATTTTGCTGGAATGATGCAGAAAACAAATTCAGAATGCTCTAATACTTTGATATTTGTGCTTCCGCAAACCTTACATCTGTGTAGATTCTCATTCATCCAGGTCATGATTGTCTTGTTTTTGACTCCTCAAGATATTCTGCAAACCCTCTTCTGTCATTCAAGTGCAAAAGCATTTGACTTGGTTTCACTGACTCACCAGGTTCAGAGCTATACCTTCCAGGCAATTAGTCCGTCAACGCTCCATCACCCAATCAAAAAGCATCCATAATAACCAGTGGGATACCAATTAGAGCGAGGTGCTCGAATCTCCTTCACCAAGATTCATCCCCCTGCACTGAGGGACATTAATAGGGCTGAGTGGCTGTCACAGACCAGCGTATTACGCTTTGAAACCGAAATAGGTTGGAGGTTAAAAAATCAAACAGGATTTTGATGTTACAGAAATAAAAACTTGTGCTGTGAATCTGTGAACTTCTTCCAGTGATGAAACAAGTGCCTGTGCTCTGATCCACACGCATCATGTCGTGATTCAGCCTGCGTCAGTGATGTTTTTGCGGAGGATAAAGATACTGCTGTTCCTCTGACAGACAAGCACAGCCTATAAAAAGTATATTGATTGAACAGAATGGAACCTCCTCACATCTACATCTTTTCTCATCTCGCCGATGCCCTTGAGGGTCAACACAGTGTCTTTGGTAATTGGAAATGCAGCCGAACCCTCACTGTGAAGGACAAAAACAATTTAGGGCAGGATGGGTAATAAATGGGACTAATGTCTGTGCCGTTTAGATGCTGTCTGCAGGGCTGAGTTTTGTGTATACAGCCTCAGGCTGTGGAAATGTTGCTCTTCTGAGGTCAGCTTTGACAAATCTCTGAACCCAGCCTGGTATAAACCTGCAGGAAAAATGAAACAGCGGGCAGCAAATAAAGAAATAGGCGCTATGAAAATAACCTATATCAATAACATTGACTAAAGCATGGGCACACAAAACATACACCTTCAAAAATAAACTGCACCGTCTCAGTTGCTGCTTTTTGTGAGAGGAGTGAGGAATAAATTTCCAAATAAAACATCACATTATGGACATCTCTGTCAAGCAAGATACTGTAGGTTATATATGTTATTTTTGGTTTTATTAACAGCAACGTTTAGGACACAAAAAGGAAAATGAAGGTGATAAAAAGCTGCATACTTGCAGTGAATGTGTCCAAGTCTTCACAGGAGGAAACCACAGCAGTGCATTAGTTAATAATTTAAATGACCTCTAAAAATAGAGTTATCACCTAATAATTTGTATTTTGTAACTGCCATAAAACCCCCAGAGAAGACCAAGAAACAACAATAAAATAATCCTGAAAACAAGTGTTTTCTTTGTTGCCAAAGCTTAATAAAGTCTTTATTTTTATATTTTGCTAAAAAAGCACTAAACACACAAATTAAGTCACACAAACTTGCAGAGTTTGTTCAATATTATGAACACACACACTGAATGTTGAGTCAATCACTGTCCTGCTGCTGGAAATGTGGATAAAAATTCAGTTTAAAGCTACGTCTGAAAAAAAAAACCCCAATAAATAGACTATTTACTTCAGTTTGAGTGATGTTTGTTAAAATCTACAGCACCCTGAAGTTCAGGAAATCACTTCAATTTCAAAACTAAGCTACTTACTCATGACCCATTTTGAAGATTTATATCTTCGGTAGGAACGAACAGACTGAGAGTCTGAGAGCTGCAGACAGAGAGGGGGAGTGAAAAGTGCTGAGAGACAAACATACTGCCTTTTCCTTTAAGCTTATAATGTTCAATTTAAATGGAGTCAGAGTAATGTTGACTCCACTTTGCTTGGTTTAAAAGCTATAGTTTGTAGTGGTGTGTTTTATTTTGACAAAGACATAACAGTATGAGGTGCTTATTACTATAGTTATGATACCAATATCCCATAAAGCTTACCTGCTTACACTTTACAAGTTATTGTTTACTACAGAAAACCAACACACAGCAAAATTTACTGCTGAATAAGTCCTCATGTCAGCATGTCCTGGTCTGACCCAACCTGGTGTCTCCTCCCATTAATGTGAGCATGAGATGCATCCAAAGACAGGCGCTCAGCGTCCTAACCAGGTGTCTGACCCACATCACATCCCCATCGAGTTGAGTTCAATGTGCACACAGCATCAAATTTGCCCCTGATGGCGCTGTGCAAAGCTCACAATATTCCAGCATGTCCAGGCTCACATACACAATACGCTCTTTGACAATCAAAAGCTAAATTATGTTTTTAACACCTTTTCTACTAAGGAGTAGGTGCACATGTTGAGACCAGCTCATTTGCTTTTATTAATAAGAGTTTGATAAGAAGCTAAGTACCACTTTCATGTCTTCATGTTTTTACTCTAAATATAAAGCTCCAGTCAAGCGTCAAGACTTGAAAAAATATCCTGGCTGCAGCAAAAAATACCAAAACAAAATAAAACAAAAAAGCGTATGAAGGCATATAGCATAATAATTGTTTGGTGCATAGTTATTTCTCGATTTGAATGCACCCAGCAGAGAGTTAGATGTCACTGCACATGCATAAGAAAAGGTCCAGCACGCAACCATCTGTAAGACCACAACATGCTGTTTAACAATCCAAATTTCATCTGAGTTCAAGATTCGAGCTGTAACATGTTTTATTAATAAGCTCTGGAGATGCTGATGGGTACATGTGGATATCTTCAGACAGACCAAGGCTAGCTGCTCCCAGCTGTTGCTAATCATTATGCCTCATTATGCTATGCTAAGCTAGCTGGCTGCTGCTGGTCGTACTGTCACTCAGACATGAGATTGGTGCCAGTTTTCTGATCTTACACGCAGTAACAAAGCATAACAAGTTTTGTTGAACTAAACTACTTTTAAATGTAGTGCTTAAGTTGTACATGGTGTTATGTAAATCTATGTTTGCAGAGTTATGTCAACATATATAAGCACATCTTTGTTTAACCCAGACGTACTTTTAGATGTAGAAGCTATTGCATAACCTCTGTTCAAACATTCGCTTCTGTGGATTTGCACAGTGTTTTGCATGCTTAAAATCCTCTCCAGCACACAAAGGTAACCAGCATTGATTTCTCAGAGGAGCTGCACTATGGACAACAATCAGCTTTGCTCTTCTCCCAGCCTCAGTCTGCTGCATGGCCTGAGCCTCAGCAGCAGAGTTATGCTAAACACAGCAGCCCAATGTGTATGTTAAAGAGGCTATGCAAACATTACAACAGGCTCGGGAAAAAGTCATTACTGCATCAAATCATCTTCAGTCTCTGTAACTTTAATATCTACATGGAAAACTTGTTGAGACTGAATAATGAAGGTCCCATGTTGCTGAACTCTCCTTTACCCATTTTATTTGTATGCGGTGCCAGTATGGTCAAAGAGCTTAATAAATGAGAGGGGCTTTATCTGTAATCCATAGGCAATGATTGTAAGATTAGATTATTTATTCAGTTTTTACTGCGTTGGCTTATAGTCTGGTTTTTGCACAGAGAGTGATTCTTGTAATTGCTGTGAAAGGAACTTGGGCAAAAAGCTGAGCCATCAGCTGCACTGAGTTTTTTCTTTCTTTTTTCAGCAGATAAATAAAAAGTTACAGCAGTTAAATACAAATGTTACTGTACTTACTAAACTGTGAATTATTTTGATGGATTCCTTGTAAGCAAATCAATTAATCTTTCCCATCATGGGACAGACTTCAAGACTGAAAAATTTAAGACTGACTATTTCTGATATATACTCGAAGAAAAATACTCACAAAAAGTGAAAAATAATACATTTTGTCATCAGCTGTACGCAAACTATTTTGCACATGAAAGAGGAAGTGATCCTGTGTGAAGCACATAAACAGACTGATTTATCAGGACACTTACTGTGATATTATTGATTTTTGTTTAAAGGTTTGAGGCAATAATTCAAGGTCCTCACCGAAAAAAAAATCCATAAAAATGAGCATATGGCTCTGCAGAACCCACAAAATTTGGTTCAATTTGTTTGTTGTAAATTATAAAAGGCAGATCAGGTGACAATAGCACAGATGCTGATCTCATGGAGCAAAGCAGGGTCATAGAAACACGTATGCAGGTCAGGATGAGCCAGACAGATTAATGAAAAACAGCCTGCTGACACGCAGATTTGGACACCACTCATACATCACCATCCTGTTGTCACCACCAACCTCACATGAGTCCATTTCAAGCATAGAGAAATGTTTCAGCAGCCAAACAGACAAAACTGGCCTGTAACTTTCCAAATTCTATTAAAAATATCTGAGTCTCAAGGGATAACACACATTACAGTTAGCATGTTGCATCTTTTTCAACTACAAAAACAAACAAAATTAAAATAAATTCCTATAAAAATGCTGCCTTGTAAAGATAAAAGATTCAAAAACAGCAACAATGCGCCCCGGAAATTATATTAATGTACTACAAATGTGCTTTGTGGTAAAACTGCCTCACTTATGATCGAAGGGAAAAGTATTTTCCAGTTAGCTTTGGCAACAATGGCACATTGCAAGGCAGTAAAAGTAAACGCATACTGTTTCCTTCTTAAAGTCGATGCGACTTTTTGATATTAAACCAAATGAAAAGGTCGTTCTATAATCTACAATAACAGGTGCCTTGTGCAGTTTTCTTGCAAATGAACAACATTTTATATTCGGAGTAAACAAAATCTATTTTTGTTTTCTTTTTAAAAATAATTGCAAACCTTCTTTTTTATCACTTTAAACCCTGCTTTGTCAAAATCAATGCTTCCTTGTTATCTTTTCTACATCTCTAGCACATTTCGGCATAACTTCTCGTGTGAATCAGTGGAAAAAATGTGAAGGATTGTGGTGTATGTTACCTGTATGGTGTCTTAATGCATATTAAACATCATTTTATACAGTGTTAGCAGTCACAAAACCAACAGGGAGCCTTTAACCAAGTGCTTTGACTTCTTAAACATGCCATGAATGACATAATGTTGCTTTAGTTGCTTCAGGCAGAAATTGTGTTGCAAGAGAAGAAACTACAGGGACACAAATGAAAAACACTGACTGTGAACAACATGCAAATCATCCTGTGACTTAAAACATACCTCTACTTTAAATGCATTCATGTATATCATCTATACCCAAGTGTCTGATACAGTGAGCTATAATCTGATTGTCCTGTGTGTTAGAAATTGACACATTTCTCACAGTGATTTGTGTGCAGAACTCATCTGCAGCCTCATCCTCATCTGCAAGTGGTTGATTTTCCCGGTGACGTTATTTGTTGTTGGAGCGTTGTTTTGTTTGCACACAGGGCAGATGTGTGCCCCCGGGGGCCAGCAGTTCAAAACTATCTGAAAGTGTTGGAAAT
The DNA here is from genome assembly GCA_029783805.1 of Acanthurus tennentii. Taxonomy (NCBI): domain Eukaryota; kingdom Metazoa; phylum Chordata; class Actinopteri; order Acanthuriformes; family Acanthuridae; genus Acanthurus; species Acanthurus tennentii. The sequence continues at coordinate 17,858,688 of JAPZDZ010000026.1, read as the reverse complement.
GAATTGTAATGGGTGTGGAATTTCAAAAACACTGTGGGGAGGGAACAGTGATAAATGTTACACTCTGAGATAAATCAACACTTTTGTTTCTGCGTTAGTTAGTCAGCAGGTGCTGCTGCAGGGCTTAACGTACACAGCATGACGAGATAAGAGCGAAGGAACAAAAGGTTCCGCTTTTGGTGAGAGTGACAGTTTTAATTACCGCAGCATTTTTTGTTTGTCTCATTTTATAGTTCATTTGAAAACGCACCGCCTGTGGTAATTTCCATTTTATGGTTATTTCATACTCCTCTGCCTTTCAGAATAAAATATTCAACTTTTTATTCCTTTACTTTTATTTTGTCAACAGTTACTTTGGGAAAGATTCAACTGGTTTTGTGTCGAAAAACTTTTACTTTTGTTCCATACACCATTAATCATCTCACAGCCCCCCCCCATATTTATCTTGTGACCCACTGCAGAAACTAGCTGTACCTCCTCCAGCTACAACACTGATCTATTATTAATCTACTAAAAAGACATGTATAGAAATAAATCAGTCACAGGGACCATTTTCTTTCCCTTTCATCAGGCCTGCTGTGGTGTGTGTATGACAGGTTGTACTGGTTATATCCAGTTGTCATGACAAAGACATTTTTGTCTTGATTAATGTCACACTGTCATAATAAAAATGTCTTTTAATGTCAACTTTGCATTTAAAGTGAAATAATTGACTAAATGACACTTGCACGGTCATAAATATTCATAAAGACTATTTCATGTTTATGAGGAGCCTCATGTCATTGTTATGACGGTGTCATGTCAGTTTCATGCACATCCCTCAAAATAAAGTGTTACTTTTATTGTTTACATCTATGTAAATGTTCATCCATGTCTATTTTTAACAGCATGCTGCTTTTTTACATTGTTTTATCACTATATTTGCTTTGGTGAAGGAGTCTCCCATCACTGTGTGTAGGGATGCTTTTAAAGATGTTTCTGTTTACTGAATAATGTCCCATCTTTTCTGAACTGAGAATCAATATTTCTCTTGCTCTCCATAGGTTTTTGTCATGGCTTAATCGCTCCATCCCTTGTGATAACGACTCTGATTGTCAAGGTTTTGAATTAAACCGGAGAAAACACGCCGCTACTGTTCTTGATTCAGTCTCACAGATGGGTATGACATCCAATATTTCACCAGTTTAAGCCGTGATAAACCAGTATTACCACAAATCTCTTCAAAGTGAACCCAGTGTGGGTGGAATTCACCTCATCATGAGCTCGGTGGCAGATAAATGCGGGGGCTGCATAGGTAATGATCTGTCATGTTTTCAGTCTGGGCGTGAGTTCTCGGCTTTGGTGTCCTCATCAAAGGACTTATCTTGCAGGCATTTGGGGGAACTTCCATCTTGAAAAGCTCTCTGCTCTCAGATTCTTATATTCCCATGATTAGCATCGGCACATTATTTACAATTTGTCGCACTGTTTAAGAGCACAGATGGATTTATAAATCTATGTTCAAGGAGTTTTTTTTTAAATTCTACAATATCACTGTATCTCTCTTTATCACTTGCATATTACATGATATTTATGTAGTACTTTATAAGCACTGTTTTTTTTAGGGTCAGACTGCAAATTGAGTTAATGTAGTTATGACACAAAAGTTAGGTGTGAGTGTGTGTGATAGAAAATAAGCAGAAAAACTTGTATTTTTTAATTAAATATAATTGTATGGGCTGTTATCTGAAGTTGTTAACATCTGTAAAAAAAAAAAAACCTGACATGGTGGCGGTGCATTTGCAAAAACTAGCACATAGCACAAAATTAGCACATAAAAAGAAGCCCACAATGTGTGCAAATGCTTTTCATATCAGTGGTGTCAAAAACAGAATATTTTTCATGTCTCTGCAGGAAATAAAACAAAAGAGGTAGGAAGGATCCTCTACTGTTGCATCATTTATGAACTGTTATTCTGAAAGTTTAATGATTATATACTGAATTATATTTGAAAAGGATATGTCCTTATAGTACATAACTAATTATATAAAAATATTTTATTCAACAAAATGAGCCAAACAAACGAGTCCCTATAGCTTTCAACCCTTTTGCTCTCCAATTATATGGACAACTTGGCTAAAACGAAACACACTTCATGCATAACAAATGCAAAGAGAAATGTTTATCTGTCTTCACATACTGTGTAATTATCTAATTACACAATAAACTGAAATACAAGTGATACTAATGATGCGTTTGGCCACTTCAAATTGCTTCCATCTAGGGTGGCAAATAATTGCTCAGTGGTCTCAGATCAGCCACTGAGCAGCCAACAGGCGTTTTTCTTCACTGTGTCAGATATGTAGAGCTAAGTAGGGTGTGCAATCCACCGAGAGCCGAATATGTAAGAGCGTAAAAAAGGGAGACAAGTGTGAACCTTCATGTTATAGTATTAAATCATTCTCTTTGATAGAGACGGAGCATAACAAAGTGGCTTTGCATGGCCTTGTGTTTTCTTTTGTTCTTCAAAGTACTGATTCTAATGTGATCGTAGAGAAAGTGTGCTGGTTTTTATTTTTGTGTTATGCACTTGGAAGAATCTTGTGTTTTTTAAAACAGGTCAGTTTCTGACTGTGCTGGGTTTCTGGTGTTAGAGCCTTTCCAAACGCTCTGACCTCCAAGCAAATATGTGATGCCCTGATAAACACAAAACAACCAAAACATTTGATGCATGTTTCCACAAGTGTTTTCAGTGTTTGTGTGTATCAACATTTACTGATATTTACAGCACAAGTGAAGTTACAATAAAAATGGACAGAGGGAATAGAGGCAACAGTTTATACCTGCCAATTCAGTTTAATACTCAACTACAGTCACAGAAGGTTAAAGAAGGTTTGACGTCAAATAAAACTCTGTTTGCAAATAAGTGTTTTCCCAACAAAATGAGAAAATCACAACAACATAATACACTCATGAGACTTAAGTGATGGGTGACATCAGTGGCAACATACAAATTCAAACCACATGAAAAGTTCTTGTCATCTCACACTAAAAATAAATTCAAACCAAAGATCCATCAGTATTTTTTGTATATAGAATATGAAACTTTTTCTACCTTCACATATCAGATTTGCTAGATGAATTATATAAGCTATAAACTTTAAAATAAGCTTCTTTGACCTTACCAGGAATCACTAATAAACACCAGATGGTTACCTGATTATTCAGTTGCATCAATTAAGGTCAATGACGTCCACATAATATTGGATATAATATCAGTAATCAGTGTTTTTAATGTCATGTGAACAGCTTCAGTTTGTCGGAGGCTTTTAGTTTACTGAGAAATGATTCATATCTATGGATAAAACAGTATTCACTATTAAAACAATCTGTATTCAGTTTGGCTTCTAAAAATCACTGCTACAGCAAGAACACTGGAAATAAAATGCTGAAATTTTGAAAAGCTGAAGCCCATAATGCCGAGGTTAATGCCTTGGATTAGACTGGCCTTAATTTTCTATTTTTGTTCTTGTATATATTTATTTTGGTGTCACTGGAAGCAATTTTCAAAATCAGTTTTCTATCTCCCTTTTTTAAAATTTTATTTCATGCCAAAAGATTACTCTAACGAGTCATAGCGCATGATTCAAATGATTGAACTAGAGTTGTCATGAGAAATTGAATTATGATGAAACAGAAGACATGAAGCCAGTGTTATAAGAAAAAATCAATATCCATGAAATGAAAAAGATTTTTTTAAATCTATTTTCATTGTAAGAAGAGGGGAAGAAACTTCATGAAAATATAAACACTCACCAGGGAACTTTGTGCATTGGCAGCTCCAACAGACAATGCGTACCAACTTTTAAAAAGTTAAAGTTGAAATTCACTTTGGTGTGAAATCCACAAAGCACATGTTTACTTAGCCAGCTGGTCTGTGATGGCTTTTTACCAGAGAACAGCAGAGGGACGAGAGGTGGAAAACATTTACTTGGCAAGTCAAACATTCTCATAGTGGCTAAATTTCTGCTCTTTAAAACTGAGCACGAATGCAACTTTTAATTCTTGCTCGCTTACTCCCTGTCCATATCTAACACCGAAATTTAATTTGTGCAAACACGCTGAGCCTCGAGAGTTTCAGTCAGACGTCATGGGACATTCTCCTCTGCGGGTATAACGCCTCATGATTTAAGCAGAGAAGACAAGTTTAATTTTATATTAAAAAAAAGGTGCAGCTTCGAGGTGGAAAACTGCAGCCAATTCAGAGTCGACTTGAATGCAAAAACGAAATTATCCTTGTTTTCTCTCACAGTGGCTCGTTGCAACTCCTCGCTTGTTTTTAATGGCTTTTCCTTGTTCAAGTTATTGTCTCATAATAAATTAAGTTTCATATGCGTAAACATGGTACAAATGGAAACTAAAGTGGTAAAATATTAATTCAGCTCCTTCAGCATCTCAGGCTGAAAGAGTCTGCAGGGTTTTCTTGGTTCAGTGTTACATTGCAGAAGAGGCCCAGAGAGGGTGAAAAATCCACAAAGGACTTAACATTTGCCGTGAAATCCTTCTCACACCCGCAATCAAGGCACAATCAGATGACTGCACGATGAAATCTGTCCGTGAATGTGACCCTCCGGTGTGAGAGGCAGTCAGACGGTTTAATTTAGCAATCACCCCCCCACCTCAAATACCTGATTGGGTCTATTTTGTTTGCGCTTGTGTAAAAAAAATCAACCGTGTTGTAAGGAGGGAGAACGTGCACTTCAGCTCTCACTCGAAAACAGGAAAAGCTATTATTCGTCTACGTTACCACAAGCTGGAGAGAATGATTAAAACAACTCCTGATTGCTCGTAAACACTTCTCATCAGTTCATGACAAGTAGCCATGTTGACTGTTAAGTTATGATGGCCGCAGGCAATACCCAATCAAAGCCGGCTTTTATTGGCTGTTGCTAGGTTACCAAACTTTCCATACGTGAAACGCTCTGGACATGATGAGATTTGTGCAGGCTTGACACTTGAATGCATTGCATCATTCCACACACTATGCACTTCAAAAATACTTGGGATGCATAAGAGTGGGAAATCTAATGAGAAAAGTTGAACAGACTGGCGAAGGGACCGCAGACAGCAGCTTGGAAGGAGATTGGATTCCTGCAGGAGGGCTGATATTGAATGCTCTCACATACACTGTTGATGAGAAACGACATGTTTTCTCTGGTCAACAGCAACTTATATTGTGGAGGTAATCTCTTTTTTCACGTCTCTGCTGGGATGTTTTACCATCAAAGCCCCGTGGCTGACAGAAAAAAATCTTTTTTTTAACAAAGGTTTGAAAGCAGCCTGTCCATCATTAGCTTAAATCACAATCCTTAAAATATTCTTACAGTTTGGGTAAACAGTTTTCCTCCTTTTTTCAGTTTCCACAATGCAGAGGGAAACACATTACCATACACATAGTGCTGGAAATCACAGAGAATATCCTTTCACATTTGTGTGCTGAGTGACTGTTTATGGAACAAAATATTAACATTTAGAGAGAGGTTTACTGCACAGAGCTGTAACCCAGCTCAAGTTAGGACAAAAGACGAATTTAAGCTCATTTTACATAACTGAAAGAAAGTCAGAGAATAGAGAGAGGGAGAGACAGACTTGCTGACTGAACCAGAAATAAAGTGTTTACAGAATATTTTTAACAGACTATGTTCATATTTTCAAGAGACTGAAACAGCCAATCATCATCCCTTTCAGAAAAATGGTTGACATATTTACATTCACATCCCACAAATCGCCTCTTCAACCCATCACTGCCATAGATGCTCCACCCAAACCACACAGCTTTCTCTTCCTCGTCTACCCGTCTCACATGTCTGCAACCTTAGAAGGCGTATTAAAGACTGGTTAGACTGACAAATAAGCCTGGAGTGGGTATAAGTATGAAAAGATCAATTGCAGAGCAAGAAACATGTGGGACACTGCACAAGATCATAGTGTGTGTGCCAAAGCCAGCTTCCCGACACCATCAAAAGCTTCAACAAACCAGATGCAACACAAAACCATAAGAAACAGTATACTAAAATGTTAATTGCAGAAATGGTTTTGGGAAATGTGCTCATTTGCTTTCTTGCTGAGAGGTAAAAAAAAAAGTTTGAGTGGTATCGATCCTCTCATCCAACTCTCTGCAAGAAAGTGAATGAGTACTTTCCATAATGCAGACTATTTTATTTCACAAAGCGAAAGAGGAGCAGAAGCAGACTGAAGTCTTCCTCACTTTAGGCATCTAACAAACAGAGTCAACCCAAGTTTTCATGCAGTTTTCATGCAGTTTTATGTGAACAAGTTGGTTTGCAAAGTCCCAGTTGACCCCTGACAGGTTTGTGATCCCCAGTGTAGTTGTTTGCATTTTCCATAATACTTAATAAAGCAGCAATTAACTTACATTCGAAGCAATTTTAAACTAAAACAAAAACAAATACTTTTTTGCACTTAATTACTTACTTACTAAAATTTCAGCCATAAACCTTTAACAAAAAGAAACATGTACTTAAAACCAATTCAATGTCACAGTAATCTCCAAATTTGTAGTTTACTATGTAGGTGAATTCTCCAATTTAGAAAAATGTCAATAGGAACAAACAAACGGACATGTTGCTAGCTTCTTCAATTGAAAAGGCCGTAGTTTGTCATTTTCTAAAAAATGTGGACAAAACATATAGAAAAAAAAAAAGAATGTTTTCTTTACAATATATCTGCATTATATAACTCCAGGCTTGCGTAGTGCAGCTGATGCTGCAGTGGGCGTCTAATTGAAGCAACCTGCTGTGAACCAGGTAACGGCACGTCTTCCAGCTGGGAGAGACATGTAAACTGGGATTACAGCTCATGTGGGAATATTAATGACTCATTAGGCATTAATAGATCTCTCTGATCAGTATTTACTGTACCGGTTTCTCGCCTTTAGCTGAAGCACATGTGACATGGAGAGCGTTAATAGGAACTGATGTTCAGCCGCACAAGAAACAAGACCTCTGCGGCTGAGCAAATAGTGATTACCAGGTAGTCCAATCCATGCAAACAAGCCAAGGAAGATAAATGTATGCTGAGTTGTCAAAACGTCAAATATCATCATCAGCCTGGGGGGAAGGGTGGGCGCAAAAAAACAGCATTAGCAATGGTGTAATTGGCTGTAAATGGTCCAAAACACTTAATGATGTGGGAGTGGAATGCATGCTGGCACATATGATAATCCCCTTGTAATGAGAATTCACTAGATATCACTGGCTTTGTTCATGCCCCGGCATCTCTGAAAGGGCTTTGCCACCAGAACAGTAACAATACGCTTTGGAGTAGGGGGATGGCATGACATACAACTGCAAGAAAAGTGAAATTACACACTAAATTCAATCCTTTTCTTAATGAGAAAGTGAAATTAGAGACTCTGGACGTCTGCTATTTTCTGCATTTGGATGATTAAATCAACAACGTTAGCACAGGACATAACACATTCATCTCTGAGGAAGAGGGTGTAATTGAAGCAGTGAGAGTGAGAAGAATCAGCTCTGAGCTATTTTAGTTGTTAGAGATTTGGATGCAGACAAACACAGACCGGCAAATCCCAAGCCGGAAGTGTCACAGGAACAAAATGAAGAATAAGGGGTTTGGATAAGCATGCTGCTAAAACCCAGCTGTTTAGAGGCCCACTTTTCATCCGACACTAAATCAGAGCAGCATTGAGAGAAAGGTAAATACATTTGCAGTCATTTTTGAGACATTTTTTAAAAAATGAATCTGTAGGAGGAAATTTAGGTGAAGAAATTGCTTTTTCGTATTACTACTAACAACTCAAAGATGCCTGAAACTTAGCTCTCATGTGCAAAATAACTTGTGACTATAGTTTAAGCAAATGGAGTAATATGTATAATGTATTTTTGTGTCAGAACAAAAGCACAGAGTGTCACAAAATGAAAATATTTTAAGAAAAGTACTTTAAATAAATGAACTCTGCTCTTTTCACCAATGTCACTCCAGTAAATTTAGTTTCACTATGATGAAATGCAGACTCTTTGTTAAAGCTAATGATGGGTAACACATTTGAGACAGAATATACTGCATAAATTCAGTGGGAATTTTTTCTTTGGACTTTTAAGTGAATAACTCATGCAACTTTCATCAAACTCATCTACATAATAGTCTTGTATTAATTTGAATTGAAATTTGAGAAGAATCCCTTAAATAACTGTAAGAGAATAATGACTACTCTGAAAAAAGGATAACGACTTCTGATAGATACAGCAAATGGATATAAATGAGTCTTGTGGGTCTTTAAAAACTGCTGCAGTTAAAACTTAAGAAATATGTTATCTGCCAACTCCAGAGGGTTAAAATGATCTATTTTGTATCATTGATGAAAGTCTTTCAAATGAAATAAGATGAGAAATAAAAACTAAATGGATCAAATCCGTCCGGTCTAAAGTTTATAATAACAACAACAATAATAATAATAATAATGTTGATAATAATAATAATAATAATAATAATAATAATAATAATAATAATAATAATAATAATAACAACAATAATAATAATAGTAATAATAATAATAATAGCAATAATAATAACAATAATAATCATGATAATAATAATAATGGACTTATGGTTGGTCGGATGTGTTTATCCACCTAAAGCTATATTGTAGGTGTAGTTTTTTACATTCAAAACAAATAATCATGTTTTGCAATATAAATTGTTTAAGTTTAAGATTCCCAACGGCTTACTGAATAGTTAAAAATAGCTACAACTTGACAAGTAAAAACCTAAACATCCTGCTTTGAGTATCGATATACTCATTATATATATATACGTGTACATAATACTGTAGTGACACTCTGTTTTGAGTTTTAAGTGTTTTCTCAATCTGTTTGAAACTCTTAGATTAACAGTAAACTTCTCTGACAATCAGCCCCTTGAAAAAAAAACTTGCTCAGTATTTCGGCCATCTGGGGCCGCTAAAAACGTCAACAAAAGCACGTGTCGGCGGCCTCTCGCTTGCCGTACTTGGCTCCGCCATTGTTTGACAGCTCTCGTTGCTAACCAGAGGCTTGCCTGGTTACGCACTAAACATGAACAACTAAAAGAAACTTCCAGGTTTCGTGTGGATCTAATGAACAGCTTTCAACGACACTTTGAGCTTGAAAGAGGAGATTCGTTACAACCAGGTACTTTTATTCACGTTACTTCCTTTACGCTTTTATTCTTTCATTTCACAGAAGCTAACGTAACTTCCGACAGTAGTACTTAGCTTTAGCTTCTGTCAGTGTGGCTGCAGAGGAAAGTTCATAACGAGGCTTAATGTGCCAAATGTTGACGGCTATTTTTACATTTTTTACGACACACAAAGCGCTTTCTTTAGAGTCAGCTGAAGCGCTTTATTACCGAGACTTTGGTCCAGTTAGCCGATGTTTATGGAGAGATACGAAACGTTAAGTTTGCAGACTTAATAAGTGATAATTTTGCCAGCTGATTAAACATTAGTTTCGTGTGACGGTGTAACGTTTCATAGCGCCATTTCGAGCATCTGAGTTGAAAATCCCCCTGTTAAGGTAAATATTCTCAGTCATATTTATACACAAGTCAGTCATACTGGGTCGTGTAATGAAAATGTATCTCTCCATGTAAAATGAATTAGGAAATGAACAAGGAACAGCCCTGTATTATCAGAACTAGATTTTCTGATCATTACCACAGAGAGTAATTCATTTTAACGACTAATGCAGGCATTACGACTGATTTTTAGAGTAGAGGAAGGTTAGAAATGCTTTCAGAAGCCCAGAATTGTTATTTGTATTCTTTCAGTTTTGCACTTTACCATCTGTAACCTTAAATTAGAGCTATTATTTTTGAAGCAAATGAAACAGTTTCATCCTGACTGTAATTATAAATAAACTAATGATTAAAGTTAGTAACTGAGGCATGATCGGCACTAAAAATAGTCTGGCCCTGTGCAGAATCAACATTGGACCATCTGTAGTAATGCAGTTAGCTGAGATAAGGATCAGGTTATTACATGGCCATAAATGGGTCTGCTTTTAGCAACCTGGTTCAAATCTGTGTTTTGTTTTGTCTGGGTAAAGTCGAGATAGAGTTGATTTACTATGTAGGCCTTGTTGTCTGCATGAATGAAAGTTCAGTTGAGTTGCACACTTTTAGTGGTTGGATAATGCACTGACTAACCAGCATGGTGAAATCTGAATAGCATAAATAAATGCTAAGTATTAGTAAGTATGAAGTATTCACCCCAAAAAAGTTGAAAGTAGTTGTTTAAGCTCCGTTTGTTCATAGAGCCTCAGGTTATGAGACTTGGTTTGTTCATTCAGCAGTCTAATTATATTCAATTAACAGCAATAACAGACAAACAAAACAAGCTACTTTTTACATTTAAGCATCTGGAACCAAAAAATAATTTGCATTGTTTCCTTGTATAAGTGACTCCTGCTGTCAACATTTTCTCTACACTTTTTAATTTCTTTTTTTTTTTTTTTTTACCTCAACTATGTTGTCTCTTTGTGTCATAAAGTACTTTTGATCATCAGTGTTTAAGTTGCATATAATGAAAGAGAGGAATGGAGTTAATGATTATTTCATTATCAAACTTCAGTTAAGAGGATCAACTAACTCATTAGTCACCTAATGTCTCTGCACTGTAGTCAATTAGTAAGTCATTTATGGTCATATTATTATACCTTGTTGTTAAAAACTTGTGATATATGGTCTCCTCTGTGCAGTAAAACAGTTTTATGAGCCCTGTAAGAGTGATATGGAAATAATAAGAATCACCATTGCGGCACTTGTCTAAAATGTTCAAACCAGGTTTGATGAGCAAACGGAAGTTGTGAGCTTGCCTATAAAAATACTGAGGATCATTATGAAAGACACCTCTGCAAATACAGACATTTCCAAAAAGACAGATGATAAGGTGCATTTCTATGGAGAGATTTGAAGGATTACTGAGTCATTAATGGTAACCTAACGCCAGTGATATATAGGGTGTCACACAGGTCGGAAGATCTGAAGGCAATAATGAGCTAAACCATGTCTTCACAGGTATAATCCAAAATCTTGAATCCCCATTTTGCTGAGAGAGGAGCTGCTGTTGGCAAAGGTTAATCCCCCTATTGATTAAAAATGGAGGATGTCATTTGTTCTGGCCCACACTGAGTCCCTGTTGTCGGAAATACGTCCAAAATCTGGGCAGGAAAAATGATGTTTGAGGGGCTTTGAGCATTTAAATAAACCAGCTCATTCAGGGAGAAGCAACAGCATTATTTTCGTCTTGTGCAGAGCTTTTTTATGTATTTTATGCCATCTATTTTTCAGGCAAAATTACTAAACATTTGCTGTATTGCTGCAACTTACAATTTTTATTCATGTCATTTAAATTGCCTTTTTTTCTAAACTTTTAGTCTATTAAATATTAAAGTGAAAAAAATAACAATTAAAATTACTCATAGGCCAGGGTGATGTCCTCAATTAACTTCTTGTTTCCAACTAAAAGTCTAAAACCTCA
>JAPZDZ010000026.1:17768868-17784510 GCA_029783805.1 Acanthurus tennentii | reverse complement strand
GAGTCTGTGTTTTTACACAGGAGGTTTATATTTCAAAAAGAGGTTTTGGCTTCTACACAAAGACGCCAGAGTCACAAAATGTGTTCTATTCTGGGGCTTGTTGACACGGGAGATAAGCAGGGAGGAGGCAGATTTGACAAAGTAAAGCTGTGATCAAACATCATTGGATGCATGTAAAGACAGTTTCTGGAGTAGCAGCCAGCAGATCATGAGTTTGCAGTGACGGTATCTGAACTCGGTATTTCAATCTAATGTTATTATTAGGGTATGTGCAGCCTCACAGTAATATGCAATTCTGTTTTTAACACATATTTTGTGGTGTGTACTTTATAGCTATTATTATTATAGTATAGAATATCAGAAAATAGTGAAGGTGCCCAGGAGAATGTTCCCTTTTCTCCTCTTCATCTTCAATCTGCTTGTCAAATCTTCATGTTTTTGTCTTGTATATATTTTAGTAAACTTCAATAAGCCTTACTTAGATATATGAGAAATGCAGTATTCACATCTCTCATATATCAACCAACATTAGTCCCATGTTTCACCCATCAGAACTACATTTTATTGTTTTTGCTCATTATTTGTGATAAGAAAAAACACATGAGATTTCCACACAGCCGGAGAATATAAACCGTGGTGTTTAGAAATCCTCGCTCACCGCAGTGCATGTCTCCTGCTCGGCTGCTGACAGCACTGTCAACCCGAACGCTCAGTCACAGCGGACGGCAGTAGAGGAGGTTGTACCGGCGTCTGCTTCAAAAGTAGTTAATGCAGCTTCATTGGTAGTCGGCACCGGAGCTGAAAGCATCGGAGCATCAAACAGACATGAGTCACGCTGCCCTGCCTTGCGCTGTCCGACGTCGTGCTGTCCCCCATTTCCATAACTCTTCTCTGCTTCCATCACCATTATTTTCGTGGTTACTTTAGAACAAGATTCAGCATAAGGTAACAGCCTGCCAGGCTGTTGCTCATGCATTGCTCTGTGTACAGTGACACAGCAAAAGGGAAAAATGCAGTTATTGAACTGATAATGTGTGACACTTGCTTTGGTTTTTTGGGTCAACTTTACTTATAATGAACATAATATTGTCAATGTTGTCTCAAATTTAGTTTTATTCTGATTTTAGACGTGTTTGTTATGCTTTTTCTCCACTAACTTAAAAAAGTCACCGCCATGTAAACATTTAAAAGTATCTTCAAAGTTTTGGTTTAGGACTTAACTGTAGCATATTGACGTATTTGAAAACTTGGCTGACGTTAACCTTTCCCCTACAGGTCAGTCAGACTCTCTCATTTAGCAACATTTTCCCCGACGAAACCAGTCATCAGCCTTCTTCACAGTCCTCTCTGTGGGCTTTTGCCATTTGACTTAGTACTCAGAATTTGATGCATTACTATTCTTCCCACAGTGGCGTACTTTGCTCGTGAAGTTTGCACCAGGGGTCACATTAAAAAGATGATTCACTTTACCCTTTGTCACAGTGTTTCTCTCTTTAAATGAGTCACAGCTTAGCTTTAGCATGCATCAGTGGGAATCCAGGGCATTTGAATAAATCAAATAAATCATTGTGTTCCTAAGTGGGTGTTTACTTGACTGAGAGCAACCGTTGTGACCCTAACCGCTCCCAGCCTCCCTGAAGTAAAGCTAAGATGTTGTTTCACACTTTTGTGCCCCCTCCATGGCTATCTGCTTTATTTATACCTTAAATATCAGTGCAGCAGCTTTTCCTGACTTTTCCTGGTCATTACAGTGAAAAGTTTCTCTTGCCTCACTGCATAATTCCTTCTGGCACGCTAAAACCCTCCTTGCCACAAACACATCCCCTCCCATTTTCCAGTGACAAAACAACAAGAGACTCCAGACAATGAGTGATGACATTTTATGCCACAGGGTCCATTAGCACTCTCATGTGTGACTAAATAATTTTTTTTGCACTCACAGCTCCAAATGTAGGCATGTGTGTATTCTGTGTAGGCAAACGGGGACAAAGCAATCTCTGCGGAACATTAAAAACGTAATTGTGGTCATGTTTTTTGTGTTAAATTGTTTGAAAGAACTGTTATGTCTCGGATTTTTCCAAACCATAACAGTGTTGCCAAGTACAGTGAAAGAAACATTATTCATTCATTCTATTCTGAGTTAAACACTAAAGGGCAAAGACCAGTTTACTCATCATGATGATGAGGATGGTGATTATCTCAGCTTGAGCCTGAGATTTCAGAGTCAGCCAAATGATCCTTGAGGTAAACCAAAAGTGATTCTAATCTTTACTTATGTCTTTCCTTGTGTTAGCCATTTCTAACGTTACTGAAGGCCAGAGCCTGCCTGAAGCAATGTCAGTTAGTATGAAGTGATGTGTTTATAGCTTATTTTCAATGGGACTCAAAAGCAGAGCAAAATGAGCGTAGTAAGACACAAGATCAATACCAGATCTTGGCCCATAACTTTGACAAGTACCATACATGATTACTGTACACTGTTACCACAGCCAATAGAACAGGTTTCTGGACCTGGAAAAATGTGTTTTGAGTTTTAAAAATAAAGTTTTCCTCTCACTAAAATCATGGTTTATAACATTTAGACAGCTGTCTAAATCCTACAGACCATGATCCACAAGTAATAGCAGGTACAGCTGAAAATTGCAGCAACATAAATGTCTGTAGATGAGAGCTATGACAAGTAAGACCACAACAAAATCCACACTTGGGAAATAACACACACATAAGCGTCAACTTTTAAACAGGACTTTGGATTGGTTCTCATAAAACTGTCTGGAAGTAGAAGCTGTAACTACTGAAAGATGAGTATCACTTGTATACTAATCAGGAGCTCCATCAATTCACCATGTGTCCCTCTTAGCGACTTTAGATCGTGATCAACGTCAGACGTCACAGTGAGGAGTTCGGCTTCCTCCACTGGAATTTAAAACTTATGGAGAATGACAAGTCGCCATCTGGTAATTTTTCTCTTCAGACCTGTACAGTAACAGCATCCCAAAATAGCATCAAAGACAAAGATTCGTCTTTTGAAAATCTTCCGTTGCATCTTGAGCACTGAGATCTCCCTTGTATTGTCACTCAAGGGGTCTGATTTGGCTTCGGATTCAGTCGTTCTTCTCATGTCAGATAGAAGAGGAGAGACGAGGCTGTGTGCACAAGACAAACAACGCAAACAACTCACGAGCACTTTACTCAGCTATTAATTGACACTCAGGGGAATTTGACTTCTTATCTTCTCTACTTGAATTCAGTACGTATTCTAGTACGAGCTAAGATGTTCTGAAGGGTACCAACAAGGTGTGGTCCTGCTTTTTAACACCAAATATAAACACGGTTTGCAAAGATATCTGTAAGGTTGTGTCACTGACTGCAAGTCAGGAAGAATGTATGTTTTGAAATGAGCCTGCGGGCCTAACGATGCAATTTTAATGCAACACTAGCTGCAGAGCAGAGTCGTTCATTCAATCTTGAACATAGCTATTTTTATCAGTAATAATCTTTTTTTTTTAACTGTAACCTGTTACCCATTTAAAATATTAATGGGTTATTATAAATATCAAACTTGTCTCTTCCTGAGTCAATGATCCTTAAAAAGGTAATAACTGATATAAGGACCTATTTCTACAGCTTTAGATGAAATATGCACATAGTATAAATTCTATATATACCATCCTGATGGCCTCAAGTTATTAAAGTCATTCCAACACTTAAAGTATAGCCTGAAAAAACACCATTTGAATAAAAAAAGCTGCAGGAGAGTAAAACATTCATCATAAGCATAAGTAAGTGAAGACAGCTGAGGCAGAAAAGGACTGAAATGCAGAATGAAGGCAAAAGGGAGAAAGGCCTGGTGCTTTGAGTCACGCTGTGTGTCTAGATAATGACTGAATATTGGTAGCTCAGTGCTACTAGATTCCTGCTAAGCTTTACACAATCTTGTCTGAAAACAGATCATTGTCCTTGTTCGACTTCTCGCAACTTTGGGGAGCTTTCTGGGCTTTATGACAAGCACTTGATCCAAGAAAGAAATTTTCTGTTTTTGAATTAACACTGACCCATTTGAGTTGCAGCTTTTTTTCAGTGTCTAGTTTCTTTCTCTTCTGCATCTCCGGTCAGATTTTAAACATTAGTAAGCCAAGATATTAAATATGTTATGTAGTATGCATGCTGCAGGACACCGCCTCTATGCAAAGTCACAAGTTGGACTCTGGCAATCAA
Source organism: Acanthurus tennentii (assembly GCA_029783805.1). Classification (NCBI taxonomy): domain Eukaryota; kingdom Metazoa; phylum Chordata; class Actinopteri; order Acanthuriformes; family Acanthuridae; genus Acanthurus; species Acanthurus tennentii. The sequence goes on along the minus strand of JAPZDZ010000026.1, from coordinate 17,780,292 downwards.
AAGCGAAAAGCTTGTGCAGAATACATCTTGCTGCTTTTAAAAGGCTTGTCAGAGATGGCAGCTGCTCTTCATAAATCTCTTGTGTCCTCTGTTTCAGTTTGTTCCCTCACAAGGATAAAATATAGGTGGTCTGAGGCAAATTATAGTGCACTTGAGATTTCAGAACAAGCGGCAAAAAAGACAGGAAAATTGAAAAAGTAGATGGCAGCTAAGCACTGGAATGAAGAAAGGCATAATTAAGAGAAGCTTACGTTTGAAAAGACAGCTGGGTGAGAACAAGAGGTGGTGTAAAATGAAGTAAAGCCAAAAGATGATGATATACAAAAGAGGCACTAAAGAACAGTCAGTCCCCTCTGCAACCAAATCCCATTTTAATTAGAGGGAATGACTTGCACCTCTTGAGGAGAACCCACGTTTGCATTTATGGCGTCAGAGCTTCACTTAGCATCAGTTCAACTCTGTATCGTAAAGCCAAATTGTGCCAGTGCGACATCAAAGAGAGACACGTCAGCAGTTAGCTAAATGCTATGTTCAGTTTTTAAGTCATTCCCCTGATGTGAAGAGCCTGGACGAACAATGAGGTCAGTTATTGAAGCTACATGTGCTTTTGATATGACAATGCACAAAGTGCCATTGTTGAAGTTCATGGAAGACGGCGAGCCTTTCATTAGCCTTTCCAACAGACTGCAAATAGCTCCGCCAACTATTTAAGGGAAGGGTGAGCGTTCCTGAAGTCATTAGCATAAGAGCGTCTGTGCCAATTTTAACGCGTGCCATGCTGTAAAAACAATACAGCATTTGCACACGTAGCCAAAGTATCCTTTGTACCGCAGCCTAATTGTTGCTATCTTAATCTGGCTATACAATACAAGCATTATAGTGGCTTGTCTTTCAAAGTAGGAGCCAAATGGTGAGAGCCTCGAAATCCTGGGGCCTTGAGGGCGGCAATAAAGAACAGAGAGAACAAGAGGAACCTGCATTTTGACTCTTTTTTTTTTTTGCCTGCTACCATGAGCATCTCGTTGACTTATTAGTCCAGCGTTAAGCATTGCTCTCGGAGGACATTGCCTATGCATGTGTAAGCTAACATGACCTTATCAACCGCTGTGTTGTCTCGTTAAATCACAGCCACTCGTTCACTCACTACATTGCAAAAAGGGCACGGGCCTATGACAGTAGAAAGCGGATTAGACTGCAAACCAAAGATTCTTAGTGAGTTTAATGGAATAGAGATGAGTGGATGAGAGATTTAAATAAATTAACCTTCAGTGAATTCCCCGAGGCACGGAGGAATGACAGAGGGGGTCTGTGGAGGACATTTTTTTTTTCTTGTCACTGGCGTTATGAATAGTCATGACATGCTTCTGGTGCGCTTGTCTTCTTCATGTGAACTTGAGCTCGTGGTTGAAGCAGAGCAGAAGTGAACGCTAAAAATATTGACGAGTTCCCAGGAGCGGAAAACAAAAATGTATCGCCCTCCCTTCACATTGACAACTCTTTCCATTGTGTGTCCTGCCCTTTACGTGTCACAGCATGTTCCAGCTCCATATGCCAAAGGTATGGGAAGATTTCACTGTATACAACATAATGCACATGAATTATTCCAATGCTATCATCGTTTTAAAATGCCATCTCAACATCAGGGGATAGCTTAACCTTTACAATGCTCCCAACTGTAAGAACATAATTCATTCTACATACTTATCATGATATTAACCCTGATTGGTGCCCCTGACATTTACTTAAAGACGCAAATGATGCATATTCGTGATATTCTCACTTCTTTACTGATGAGGATGTAATAATAATGGTAAAATGGTAAAATAATGTCAGTGTTTGGTACATTTTTTGCTGTTGTTTTGTTTTTTGAAATGCAGTTTATATCTGTGCTCAGTGGGTTTATTCCTGATTTTTCTTTTTATTGCCATTTAATTGCCTCCCAGAACTTGCTCGACAGCCTTGTTAACGTCTAATTTGGGAAATGTCAGGTCAACATTTGCCATACTTTTCAAGTAATGTGTAACAAATTTTGATCAGTTCGAGAGCGGAAATCCTTGTGCTAATTATTGTTCATGGCAGAGCTGTTGGCGATGAATATTCATTTCCATTTACACAACCAACACCCACAACCAGGCAGTGTGGCAGTCCATAGATTAGGGGAGCAGCTGAGGTGTGTGTGTGTGTATAGTATATCCGCTATAAAGTGAGGAATTTGTCTCTTTTGCATATGTGTCGAGGCGACTGTGATGTCCTCTTCACAGTTTTGTTTTACCACCATGCTTACAGTTTACTCAGCGGGTCCTCGGTCTCTCTGCACTTGGCTGGGCTCCATGGAAACCATTTAAGTTAACAGCATCGTGTACCAGCTCCCATGAGCAGAGGTCACCGTGTGTAACAGTGTCACAGTGGCCACCATATTCTCCAAAATCTAACGGAGACGCACAATATATCAGCAGCCGATATATTATTGCTGCATGAGAAAGATGTTTAAATGATTTTTGTAGTTCAAATAACAGAAATTAAGCCCATAACTTTGTCTGATTGGCAGAAAAAGGCTGTAACTTAAGACCAGACAGCAGAGCAGGCCACAGTGGGGAAAATGACACAGATTTCAGGCCATTTTTCCTCTCAGTCGATGATTAGTGCAACAAAATCCACCAGTAAAGGAGTCACTACAAGTAGTCGTTTTAACACGTTAAACAAGCATATAGCCTTTATCACTGGATTTTCTATGATTAATATCATCGTTAAATGACTTAAAACTTAATGTTAGTGCATCTCTGTAATTTCTGTAAGACTTCCTGCCTTCGAGTGGTGAGAGACAGTGAAGCTGTTTTAGTCCAGGCTGCTGTCTTTTTAATTGTCTGTAGTTCAAATGAAAGTAGCGAATTTTGTTGTACGCGTCTGAAGTCTGTCACTTCTGAACACGAACGTGACCAGATGGTGTATGAACACCCACGGAGTACTCACAGCAATTAACTCCTTTTTGAATACTACACAGAGGACCGACGGAAATAGATTTGTATCTCAGGTGTTAAAATTAAAACTTGTCGTCACAATCTCCATCAAATTTCCATTAAGAACAGAATTAGAGAACTTATTAGTGAATCTCCCTCACCTGTCTTTATCTTTAATTGCAATAAAAAACCCACATGCTGAACTCTCAGCCTCCTTGGCTTATTGTTAACATGTTAAATTTGAAATTTAGTCCACAACTTTTTAAGCTAAGTTTGGCCTTTTCTTCCTCGAATGCAAGAGTCAGAAACAAAGTAGGAAGGCTTGAAACTTAAATCCTCTTTAAATTGAAGTGAGCGAAGCCTTTTCAATAGTTCAGCTGTGCATAAAATGGCCCTGTGTGTCCACCACTTGAACGAACTGCCTGTTGTCTCAGCTCCTCTTTGTCTTTGCTATAAATACACAGGAAGTGAAAAGCTTGGCCATTAGCCTTATGAGAATACCGCAGGCGCTTGGCATGCTTTGCCATCCATTGCTAAGCCACATCAGTCAGACACCTTGTTTATACATCTGCTAAGAGCACTCAGAAGTTGACAGTGGGCTACCTTTTTTTAGGAAGTGTGGAGCATGTGCCCGTAGTCCTGAGCCAGAGCAGGTTCAGTTGTTCAGATGGACACTTCAGGCTATGAATAGAGTTATATCTCATTTAATTGTGGTGACCCATCCGTGTAGAAACATTTTTAGCGAGACCTAATGGAGGTCTTGTGACTGTGTTTCATCATTAACCTTCCAGGTGACTAAAGGCTAATTCGGGATCCTGTTTATAGTCTTGCCAGCTGCCACCCAACAGGACCCAGAGTTATGGCCTGTGACAGTCACTTCAGTGTGACCCAAGCAGCCAGCTCTGCAGTAATTGCAATGTACTTTGACTTTCAGCGTTATCGGAATGTGCCTCTTGACCAGCCTTTCAAACGTATTGGTTATATGTCTTCATCATCTGTTAGTAAAAGATTTTGAAGCCTTTTCCAACCCAACTACATTTCATCCACTAGTTTGCATCTCTATTGTGACCTAAATGTTACAAAAATGTACTCTAACCGGGCTGATAGTAATTAAAATCGGTGCTAATTTGTTGATCAATACAAAATTAATCAGAAACTAAATTAGATAATTGAGTCATTTTAAATCACTTTTTCAAGCAGCAATGTCAACATTGCTTTTTCCATCCCTGAAATATGACACTTTGCTGTTTTCCTCCATTTTATTCAATATCTGTTGGTTTTTAGGCTCTTGTTTGAACAAAACAAGCAATTTTAAGTGACTGTGGACTTTGTGAAATTGTGTGGCCCATTAGCCGAACTGCACTGTATGTACTGACAGTTTGGGCAGAAAGAAGACTGTACACCAATTACTGATTGTTTGGCTGCCCAGTGTTACCATTCAGATGAAACTCATTGTCTGTTCCCAGTAGACAGGATGTCTACACCTCCATTGTTGGTCAGTTTTTTTTGTGCTAATCAGTGATGTCTTTTTTTGTTGGCCTAAAGTTACAGAGAAATGAGTTTTTCTTCATAGGAAAACAGTAAAAGTATAAAAACTTGGAATAAATGACTTAATGTTTGTAATGAGAGAATGGCACTGTGGGGTTTTTTTTTGTTCCCAGTTCTTTGTTCTGAGCTCAAACTGGGCGTTTGCTGACAATATGTGCCTCTTTCACATAATTAATTCAGTCAGGTAGATCTAATTGTGATCTAAATACTTCATAAAACTTGTGCTTTATCTTTTCACCATAAAAATAGAGTAATTTGTAACATCCTTAAAAAAATTATGCTTTTTTTTCCCTCTTCAACTGCTGATTAATTCAGTACTTTCTGATTATTTCTAATTGATTGCGATGTTTGAAGACAGAGAGGAACATTAATAGCTCTGAGGATATTTTTTTTATATAATGAAACTTTCCTTAGAGAATTTGTTAGCTTAGCATGAAAAGCTGATCTCATGCACCCTCTTCAGATTTCGTCCTGATAGGTGCTCAGCCACTCAGCCTGTTTGATGATACACATTTGTGGAGCTGGAAAGCAGTTTGTTGACAGTTGTGGACTAGTACTAAAGTGGGACAGTCAGAGAGGCAAATTTTCTTCTAAGGGCTTTGTATTAATGCAGTCTGCTGCCATCTGGCCTTTACATTGTTCAGATGAATGAACCTGCAGTGGTCTACATGCTCTCTATATGTTCATCAGTGCTGTCGTAGATTAATATTCCACCCTTAAGGCTGACCCTCCAATTAAACACTTACCTGCGATGCTGCACTGATGCACCTTTCCTTCTGCCCTGCATTATTCATACTGTACTGTTGGGTTTATTAGCTGATAAGAGGTAGATTAAGGACTAGAGGATAACTACACAAAGGTGTTGCGGAGAGAATCATTGCAGCAGACTGCAGCAGTGGTTAAAGTTGTGATCTGTTCAGAAAGATAACAGGTTTGATCCCCACAGCTGCCAGCGGTGCCTTGAAGTCTTGATTAAAAAATAAATTATGACCTCATTCTGTAGAGGCTCGTATATTTGATGATTTTTGTGTTGCAGCAACTTGATTACCTCTTTGCTCTGTAATTGCTAGTGTGGCCTGGACTGTTGTTTCCATGTTATTTTAAATGTCCACTGCAGTACCATGTGATTTTTACTGGGTTTCAGTAAGATTTGGATAGATCTGTTTGTGGTAGATAAAAGTCACAGGGCCGAAAACCAATGAAAAAGTAGTGTTTTTTATTGCAATCTAATCCTTTTAAGTCACAAACAGTACGGTCAACAAGATTCCAAGAAAGGAAAACAACATATATTTACATTTAAGAAGCTAAAACGAGATACTTTTTTAGCATTTTTGCTTTTAAAAATGATTACAAGCAATTACTTAACCTTTAACACTGATCTCTTGATCCAGTAATCTTCTGTCCAACATGTAAACGGTTAATTGATTGATCATTTCAAGCTATCATAGTCTGTTGGTTGCTAAGGTCAATGAGACACTTAATCACTAATCAAATCTATAAGTTGGACTTAGTTTCCTTACAGCAAAGCGACGTGACATTCAGCTCACATTTCTCCACAGTGTAGATTCTCCAGTTGGTTTCACATCCAAGGCAGTTAAATGGTGTTTTAATGACCCACTGAATTTCATTGCATATTCTAATGGTCTTGTCCTTTCTGGCTCTGTTTGCCGTTAACGGGCCGTGATGTCGGCGCATCCTCGCAGCAACATCAGGTCACTTTCATTTGTGACGTTTTTGTGCGTTCAGTTTGGAGAGAAAAGTTTGTCACTCTGTTAAGCGTTTTCGTTCATTTCCTCACACACTCTGCAGCCTTTCCAACCACAGCCTCCACCTGTCTCCACCCACACTCCTGGTATTTATTTTCCCCCTCCCCCCCCGGGGAGTGATACTTGCTAACATCACTCCTCCCTCTGTCCAGATGTTGAAACTTAAACATGCCATTCATCAGCCTACAGATAAAGGAACAGCGCAGCAGACAGGAGCGATGACCCAGCAAAGACATTCTTAATTTATAGGTTTACACCCACACTGACACCCACACACACACCTTCTCACACACACACACACACACACACACACAGGAAGAGACTACAGTCCTCAACGGTGTTCCCACGCCTTGTTTTTAAAGTTAACATGTTCTTCTGCTGTGGGCTGGAACTGTCCGATAACTGGCTCCGAACACTGACAGCTGTTACGAAGCTCAAACCCAGACAGCCAACTTCTGATGTGATAAAGTAATGATGTACAGCCAAAAGCTATTTTCATTCATTCTTACAAAGCTTTTTCTTCACTTTTTCCCCTCAGAGCTCCTCTAATGTAGTAACACTATCACTCAAGAGCCAGATAAGGTTCCTCAATTCACATAAAATATACAAGATGCAGTCAGGCATGAAGCCTCACATCAGTTTTTTAAATCACACTTTTTAGTGCAACAAATGTCTTCCTGATTCATCCTCTATCTGCTGCACTTGGTAACATTATACCACATGTAGAGGTCCTGTTCTCCTGGAGTCTGTTCACGACATAGTTGTGAAATTTTTGGACAACATGCGACTATGAGGGAAAGTAACATCCTGCCTTGATTTTGAGCTGGAATAACAGCTGAATCTGAGCGGGATTTCCATGTCAGATCATCAGTTTCACTCTTTCCATCTTTCCCTGGTTTTTTCTCTTGGCTGATTTTTATGGGAACTCTCATTCCGCTGGCAGAAGGGTGGCCTCCTCGAACGTAAACTGTAGCCCTGTCGTGTTGACAGAGTAAAAATTGGCAGAGTAATGACTTTATTTCACCCTCTTTGATGGTCATCTTAAAAGCAGAGTGACAGATGGACGCTGAGTCGAGATCGACTTCAGAGATGCGTGGCGGTCAGCGTGTGAGCTCAGACAGAGATTCAGTTTAGTCTGAAGTAACACAGTCCCCCTCCTAAATCTAAAGCATCACACGCACACACACATACGCACAAGCTTTATGTATTTTAAGGCCTCGTTTTTCAGCCTGAGTTGTCAGATTGTAAACAGGACCTTTTGCCAACTCCGAGATTGTTTGTCCCTTTTATAGACATGTTTCTTAAGTTTCTCCTTGCGTACCTTGAACAGAAAGACAATAGAAAATATTGTAGCTCACAGAAAAGGCAGAAGAGGATATTGTGTTTTCCTGATAGAGACAGAAAAGGTGAGTTGTACGTGATGATCAGCATCTGCAATAGATCACCTTGAATTTTCTGATGGATTAAATATGGGAGAGAACATAATCATTTTTGTCTAATTGTCCTCTGTCAGAACCTGATATCTTTATTATTTTATTTTTTCTTATCTTCCTCTGTATTATTTATTGTCTTTGTATTTGCCTTGATACCTGAATTGTTTGTCTCTGTTAATCTTTTTTTTCTAGTGACAGATTTGAATGGGAGGAAAGCAAGGACAAGGAGTTGCTACAGGAGTTGCTTTCTTATGTACTACATGTACTCTTTCCTATCCTTTCTTTTCTTTTACTCAAGAATCAAGTTCACTGACTCATTGAGTCGGCTTGACTTTGGATTCATATGCAATTCCTTTTTACGTGAGAGAAAAATCTCACCGGGAAGTCTATTTATCGGCAGTTCTGGAGCTTTTGATCATAGCTCATGAGCTTCAACAGCAAATGTAATCCCCTGGTTGTCATTAAATTATGGATTCTTATTTCCATATTTAGAGCCACCGTCCTTAGAGTCAATGAAATAAAGTGTTTATGAGGGCTGCAGTGATGTGTGTCTGAACGAAGCCCCTCAGGGTTTGGACATGAAAAGCACAGTAACGCCGGAAACTCATGTTGCCTTCTGTTTTTCATGTTTCACACTGGTTTCCCCTTTGAACACAAGCCATCGCTTCATTTACTGTAACGAGCCTCTTTGTGTTTTTACGTTTTTCCAGGACTCAACGCTCTGCCCTTCGATCCAGCAACCAACAACGACCCTCTCCAGTTCAACAGTTCCAGCGGACCTCTGGTAGCCGAGTGTCCTCCTCTGGAAAACACCGCTGAGAATAGCAAGAAGAGGAAGAGATCCAGCCTACCTCCAGGTACCGACAACAGCTGCTTCACATGTATTGCACCTCTGCTGCTGCTGGATTACTCTGTGGCCTCAAATCCCTTTGAATTGAATTCTTAATGCAGGTTCAGGTAACATAAGTATAGAGAATGCTTTGATACCACTGCTAGTTTTTTTTTACCTCGAGATTCCTCTTCCCCTCTCCCCTCATATATCAAATAGCTCGGATGGGAATTGTTGCATAATCCTATCATTTCCTGGTAGCTCACCTGGCAGAGCATGCACCATGTATTAAAGCTAACTCCTGACCAAAGTGGGTTGAATTTCAGCCCTGGTCCATCGCTGCATGTCACCCCCTCTCTCTTCTGCCGTCACTGTCTAATTTAGTCATTTTTCTGCTTTATTATTCATCCAAAGGTAATAATGCTATCATGAGGTGGCAGAATGGAGAAAGAGAAAGTACCTTGGTTACCAGTCTTTGTTGTTTTTCGATTAGCTTGCCATATCCTGAGGCTCTTGTTGTCTGGCCTGTTTCGGAGGTCAGGCAGCTGCAGCGGCAAACTGCTCCGCTGAGATTGTGTGCCTGTCTGTTACCGTGCCAACACCACCTGCCAATCAAAAACTGCATAACCACCTTCAGCTCTCTCCCACATACACACTGACCTGTCATACAGGCGTGTTTGCATACATGCGTGTTGTGTGTTACAGGCTGTGCCATAATTAAACAGCAATTTGAGTCGGCGGCTATTTTCCTGGTAATGAGTCAAATTAGAGAAGGACTTTCTAATTAAAGAATTAAAGAAGTACTGGCTAATGAATTGCTTTGTTAGTAACAGAAAGGAGAGGGCCCTTAAGACAGAGAGGTTGTTCTGTGTTCTCTGCTTGCTTGGCAAAGCTAATTGGACTGGATTAATACTCCACATTAACGCCGCCCCAATCAGCAATCCATCTTTTCCTCACATCTTCACATGGACGAGTTCACGTCTTGATAAAGTTTAATTTCGATTGAATGCACTGACCATGTCAAACTCTAATTGGATAATGTATCATGAATAATTGTCAAACAAATAACCGTCCGTCCAAATGGAGGATTTATTTAAATGTTGTAATTTACACATTGCATGAAATAAAGACTGCCTTAAAGCAAATGATACAGATTTACACTTTCAAGATGAGGATTAAATCAAGAAGAAATTGTCGTTTTTAATTGACAGGACACTTAGATTTACTGTTGCGTGTTCAGTTTCCTCAGTCATTGCATCAAACCTGCAGAAAGAAATGTTTTCAGCCACTTCAAGCCCAGAAAAATTATGATGAAAGACACAAATCAGTGAAACTACTCAGAATCAGTAACTTAGTGAAAACTGTGTTGCAACACCCTGAAACCGAGTTCATGCAAAACATGCAGCTTTTTCCAGTGTTAGATTTTCTAATTTGAATATGAGTGAAAACTTCTCACTTTTCAGATTTCCCATCAAAGCTCCTCCTACAGTCACAAATCATGAGTGTTATTCACAGTAACACTGTCAAATACAACCACGCAGGCTTTTTCTCCTCTGTTGTTTTACTAACTAATCTCAAAGAAACACCAATGTGAATCATGATATTTGTGTTTGTGTACAAGGATGAAAGCTAATCTGGAAGCCTTAAGAAAAAAAAAAGTAGTCTTTATTACTTGTGTGCAGATATCACATTTTCTCTAAAAATCATCAGCGTGGTTAGAGAGGCCGCTCCCTGTCTCAACCATTCTGCACCAGGTTATTTATATCAGACCTGGAGACTTTTCTTCCTCAAATATTAAATAATGCAGGAAGGTGAAACGACTTCTTGCTCGGTGTAATGGTGTTTTCAGATTCTTAATGTCCCTTTAAATTTCATATCTAGCCTTAAAAATGTTTGTCCTCATCCAGCTTGCTCTCTAATGCCAAGACCACCTGTTTGTGCCTGTATTTCTTCTACTCTACATCATATGTATATCAAATGCTTATCAATATGATTGATATTGGCATAGAAATTATCCTGTTATTAGCTTGATGAAAAAAACATATCAGTGCAGTGTATAAGTGAATTTGTCGGCTTTTCTTCACATGAATAGATAAAGTTCTGACTGCAATGAATGAGCATCAGAAACAAATGAGGCAGTTTGTTTAATTACGCTGTTTAATCTGTTCACTACGAGAGAGCAAATCACACAGCAGGTCAGTCATCATATTTCTACCATCCCTCAACCTCAACCTTTTTAACTTGTCATAGTGGCTCAGTTTTTTGTTGCTGCTTTCTGTTTGAAGGGCTGAGAAATGAGGTTTTGTAAGCAGAGTTATTTCTTACAGTGTAAACGTGTCTGAGTTTTACAAACAGTTTAATATTCAGCAGTGAAAACCAATTTATTTGAAGTTCTAGAGGCTCCTCTGTGTTAGTTTCAGCATGAGTAATGTGCAGTGATCTCCACTTTCATCCCGCCGCTCAGCTGTCACACTGATCCCTTTCCTGTCAAAGGTCTTTGTCACGCACATGCACACATGTCAAGAAATTGATTAAAAGCCTGGTAATGCTGTAATACAGCCAGAAAAATTATGCTTCTTTTCTCCTCTAACCAACTTACAGAAATCACGCTTTTAGTTTATGTGATGCTTAAGAAACCAGGTTGCAGCAGGTACTGGACTGCGAGCAGGTCACTTGAGTTCATGTAGAGTTATTACAATTGGCTCGTTTAAACCCAGTGCTGAAAAATCGACACAACGGTGAGCCGAGCAGCTTCTGTCTGGCCTTTGATTGTCTCCAGTCTCGGTCTGGTCCTCCAGCTCTCTGATGCAGCACCGACTCATTAGCACCAGTGCTGATTGAGTCTTGTTAAAGGACCAAATGAGCAGATTTTTCTCATCATAACTGCAGTT
>JAPZDZ010000026.1:17671686-17685113 GCA_029783805.1 Acanthurus tennentii | reverse complement strand
GACTTTGCACAAAGTGAGCACTTTTAAATTGTAAGCACCATCTTAACACACACTTGATTTTTAAAGTTGAATTACATCCCTGCCTGATATTGGACCAGCCTCAATCACAGAGGTAATGCTTAAGGAGAAAAAGTTGTCAAACTAATAAATTATTTACATTTTGCAAGTTGTGCTACTACTGAAGCTGTTGTTTTCAACGCTCACCGTTGCAGGAAGTGTGTAATAGGTGGAGTTAAAGCCGAGGCATTCAGTAGTCCTCAGTCTTCTCACACAACAGAAGATGGTCCTGACGGGTTAATCTCCAGGCAGTTTGTATTGTATTAATATTTAAATGCTCTTCACAGAGTGAAATCACATAAATGTAACAAATGGCTCAAGAACTAATGGAAATACAATAGTGAGTCAATAAAATTGTAATTAAAAAATGTAACCAAAGATGTTGAAGAGTCCAGGAGATAAAACTGAGTTTAAGTGAGGATTTACAGCAAGAAAGGATCAAAGCTCAAAGCTTTAAGGTGATATTACAATATACTACTTAACTTAGCTGATTGCAGTCTATATTACAGAGATACTTAAAAACTAAAAAGAAAAATAAAGGAGAAAAGACAAAAAGAAAAGACACTCAATATAAAAACAACAGAACAATGTGAGATTTCAGGAGAGGAGTTTTCGAGTTTATGGGCCCAGACAGCAAGTAAAGAGGCTGTCACAATTAAAGAGAGCAGAGCAGATGAACCCAATCACAGATGACAGGCAGGTATAAAATAAAGATTCTTTATTGAAAATAACAACAGCAGGCTGAGACAAACAAAGCAGACGACTCAACACAGACAGCAATAAAAACTTGACGAAAAAATACAAACTAAACTGATGACAGGATAGAGGCAGGTGAAGAAGTTTAGGTTAGGGGAATGAGACTATTTACAAAGAAAGGAGATGATTGGCTGGTGAAAACACTGGAAACATGAGAGGCTAATGAGACTGATGCAGGGCAGGTGTGGAGGGAAGGTGTTAAAGAAAATAACAGGCTTGGGAGGATCACAGGAGGGAAATGCAGAGCAAACACAAAAACCAAGAAAGCAATAAAAAATGACAGGACCATGATGGAGGTAAGATTTTCAGACCAATAGAAAGGTTCCCCTGAGGACGCCAAACCACTTTTAGATTTATACAAGGCGAAGAATAATCATAGATATAAGCAGAAGCCTGACCATGAATCAACCTGAAAATGTGGGTTATTTTGCAGAAGCAGGACATAATGTAGGAGGTATCTATAAAATCAGGTTTTACTTGGACATGGAGCTGTCATTTTTGTAACAGTAATTGTCTGTCACTTTGAGGAGAATTTTTAATTGACCCAAGATACATCCCTGTGGAACCCCATAAGATAGTGGAGCACTAGAGGAGTCTTAACCCACCACCACAAAAGGTGGTTTTTAGAGCAAACCATCACTCTGTGAAGAAAAAACAAGTTTTAAGCTGATTAAATTTGAATGACACACGATGCCTGTAGCCTGCAGCAAATCAAAGATTCGATCGATTTTTTTCTCTAAACACTCAAACAAAATGGCAACTTAGAGATGAAAATTTTAACAACATTGAGTGTATGACTATGTCAAGTCTCTGGTTCCTTGTCTAACCCTGGTCTGATATGTGTGTGTCTTCAGATTAACCCCGGTGAGGTGGAGGCTCTTCTCTCTCGGTTGCCCTGCACCTTCAGACAGGAGCTGACCGGAGTCGGAGCGAGTCTGGAGAAACGCTGGAACTTCTGCGGCTTCCAGGGAATCAAGAGCACGTAAAACTCTGCTGGCGACGCTTCTGAGACATGGAAGAGACAAAAAGCGGACGAGTCAACACGGGGACACTGTAGAGATATAAAAGACACAGTAAAAAGCCCACAAATATCAAAGACGGTGGACTGTACCTGACTGTACAAGGACACAGAAGACTGAGCACAGATCTCAGATCAGGAAGAAATGTAAAATGAGCATTTCAGGGACTCTGTGTAGGCGGCAGAGACATAAAAACGCAGCATTTCCTTGGTCACAGAAATGCTGAAACCAAAACAAGGTGACAAAGTCTTCATGAGCTTGAAGTCTCAGTTGTCTGAGTGTCTGCGAAATATTTTTTAGACATAACGACTATCTGGGAGTTACAGAAGAGCACTGATCCCAACAGTCACTGGATTATTATGTAGTTATCACCCACATGGGCAGGGCATTGTACTTTCGGAGCCTACAATTCGCTCTGTATGGTGTTAAGTGTGGGCCAGGACTACAGGGCTATCCAAGGAGGCTTATCAGGGTCTAACTGAACACTTCAAACCTCCAAACCCTTTTGGCCTCCCTCTCTTCTGTTTTTGCTGTTCCTGGTTTGTAACATAGATCAAAAAAATGGATATATTTCTTCATTTTCTGTAAAGGCTGTTAACAGTTGCATAGAATCATTTGTTGTAATACACTGTAAATGCTTGGATGATATTTTTGACTATAAAAAGACGTTTTGAGTATATAAACATGAGTTTTGAGATCATTTTTTATATATATTTGATGTTTTGGAAAGGCTGTAAAATAACTGTGTGTGATTCTAGTGCAGTTGTACAAATATTTTTTAAGCCAACCTTTACAATCAGTCCTGGGAGACACACACACACACACACACACAGACACAGACAGAAGTCCTCTGCTTTTAAGTTTATGTCTATTCTGGCTTGAAGGGCATTGTTTGTCTTCAGATGTCTACTGTTCTGCTTTATCTTACAGACGCTGTATTCAGTGATGGTTTTAGAAGCTTACATAAGAACATTTGTGTCTTTCAGAGTCAATTAAGCCCGGTTGTTAGCCTGGCCAAAGATGTTGCACAGCAGCATCACACTTAACTTGGAAACACACCTAAGGGAACATGTTAATGATGTTTAATTGGTGAGGCAGTTGGTGTATGTTGTTGCTGCCGTGGCGTGCACAAAAAATACTTGTGTGTGTGTGTGTGTGTTTGTGTACTACTTGCCTGGATCCATATATTAAGTGGTTATACAACACTCTACAGAGGGAAGTTTTTTTTCCTCCATCTTTGCCAGATAGAGAGCTCTTGCCGCCAGGACTGAAGGTTCCTCCCAAAAGCCCAGTCAAGCATTCTTAATGCTCCTCCACTGGGCTATTTGGCGGCGTGCTCTCTTCTCCCGTCGCTCTGAGAAACAAAGCTTTATTATTACACATGATTTGCTCTCATCGGCCTCCTCCGTCTCCTACGGGCAGTGCATTTGAAAAATTAGCGTTCATGCACATGTCAGAATACTAGTCCTTGTACCTGAATTAATAATGGGGAATGAGTATGTTTTGCCCACAAGCTCCTACAAGGCTTTTCTTCCGCGTGCATGTATCCATTATTAACAGCACTGGTTTGAAAGGGAAGAGGGTTTCATGGGTGAAAAGTAAACTATCTGTCGTAGGAGTGGAGTTGTTTGCATGTTAAATACAGTATGTAACCTCCAACCCACTTAGTTTGTAGGCGTCTGTCAAGCATGATTAGGAGTACAGTGAATGCTGGTGCTGTAATGCAATGCGTGATTTTTTTTTTTTTAAACGTAGTCATAGCAATGTCCAAGTGCAAACGATCAGGCCCGCCTCTCTCTTCTTGTAAGACATTTTCTAGATATTTGTTGTGATGATGATGTTCCTGATAGATTAGGGAACTGCAAATTCATTTCAGCTTCTGCCTGCCTGATGGTGCACTTGGGATCGTGAGAGATGTCGGCTGTGCAGAGATGTGCATCACTACACTTCCTCTCTAACCAGGAGACTTGATCTCAGCAGAACATCCCTGATGACAAACTGTACCACACCTCGCTCCAGCCTCTCCTCTCTCACTCATTAAGTTTCTTTCCTTGTTCTCCCCGACATAAACAAAACACTAATATGGCGCATTCTTCTCGTTCAGAAGCTGCGTTCTGTCTAGCGTTTCCTCCCAACTGAGTTGCCATTCCTACGCACTGATTGACTGGAGGCACTGGCAATTTATCTCTTTTACAGCTGTTTGTGTGAGCGAACGCGCACGCACAAACATGCCTGTGATTGTGCATCAGGTTCTCGGGCATCACACAAGGAGGTAAACACAGACTAATTAAATCCAGCAGCAGTCCCCGGTGAATGCCGCTCTCCATTCACTGTTGTCTTCCCATCGCTGTGACACAGTGAGGAGTCTCCTCATTAATTCAATTCAAGGTGTATGCGCGCAAAAGCTATTCAAGGGTGTGATTTACCTCACCAACAGTGATGATGCTGCAGGAGGCCTCCCTCCCTGTGAAGTCTCTGAGAGAAACCTTGGAAATTACTTTGGGCTGATGTTAAGCTTTTGCAAATACTGAGCCTGATTTTTACATTTAAGGGCGTTAGTGTCATTCTGGAGGGATTTCTTAAAATGAGTTCCCAAATCCATTTATATATACTCGCGTCACGTTTAAGATAGTTATAATTAGACGTGAGGAGATAAGCAGGTTCTTTTGGGTAATATCATGATGCTCGAGATACCCTTAATTACCTTTTCCTCTCATGTTGCTTTCTAAAGGCATACTCATCTACTTGATTATGATTATAGCCTCCCTTGAGCGAGCAGGTGAGAGGATGCTGGCTTTGTATGCGGCGCGTGTGGTCCAAAATAAGATAACAAATCACTTTAGATGGTGGATCAGAGCAACGCAGAGGGGCATCACCTCTAAGCTCTTCCTCATTGGTCATGGACCAACAAGTTTGCTAGTCGGAGAGTTTGGACACTGACAGACTGGCATCTCTCAGAGCAGCGTACTGCTGTGTTGATTGTCACCAGATATATCACCACGTCCACATATAACTAGCTCACAAAGCTCATTGACACAAGGTAGTGAATCAACAGCTCCTCCTATTGAGCACAACAGCAGCTACACCTCACACTCCATCTTTGCAGCCAGTGGGCCAACACTGGGGGGGGGGGGTTACATTGACAGCTGTGTACGGCCACAGTGGTGAAGGACATGTTTATTTGGGTTTCTTTCTCAATAAAAGCTCCACGGTCCTCATTTATTTATGTGTGCATAATAGCTTCGAAAATTTACTCTATATCCCAGGTGCCAGTGCTGCAGAACAGAGATGCAGTACAGCTCCAGAAACATGCGCCTTCAGGCACTTGGAATGACATCTTAGAAACCAGAAACTATGGAATATTAAAACTAGAACTAAAGAGATTTCTAATTCTTGGAGGATTATTAGTTTGGCAGGTAGCAAATCATGTTTTGTACAATGTTTTTTTGTTAGTTTCTTTTCTTTTTGCATTTCAGTATGCACAGAGAATTGCGTACACTTTTAGCCTGAATGAATGGCAAGTGTCGGAATAATTGCTTTACACTGCTCTCTGGGGTTTCTGGGCACGGGATATTGAGATGCTGATTTGAGTGAGGCATGACACACTCTGCATCTCACTGTTTCTGCCCGATCTCTCGTTCCCTTTTCTTTCTTCTCTCTCACACACATAGTTCAGACACAAAGTCAGAAAGCACAGCAGTGAATGCCCAAAAGATATTTGTACCTACTAGGGAGACGCTGTCATGTCAAATACTCAGACCCTTTAGGTGAAGGGAGGGAAATCATTAGAGGGGAAGTCTCTTTCTCCGTACCTCAGGAAATGTATTCATGGGATTCTTCTAAAAGTCTTTGCCGCTCAATACTGTCCACTTAGAAGGAAATGTCTGGCCGGAGATCCTCCTCCTGTTGGGTCGAGAATTGGTATTTCTAGTCTATTAGTTGGTGAAACCAGTATGCCTGATCAGCGTGTTTGAGCTTAAATGCCAGCGCACTGAGGCTCATGCCAGGTTAGATGAGATAGTGAAACTCTCTGCTAATGAGGGATGGCCACTCTTCATGCTGTTATGAATTGAGTGACCTTTACCAAAGAAGAATTGCTTTGCACAGACAGCAATTATCTGCACAGTGGAAACTTATTTGAGAAAGGTATTTTTAGACCATGAGAGGTGGTTTGTTTGGCACCAGTTCTCTAAATGTTCTTTAAAAGTTCTGTTCTTATACACTGAGTGTGAGTACACGTATTTGCTATGTTTGGCAGCAGAGTTGGCAGAGTAACCTCATGTGGGGTTTTCATGTCAGTGGTTGTAATATTTTCATCTGGTTCTTGTAGAAATGCAAACACCGAGAGGCCTGCAAAGAAGCCTGGTACTGTAGGAGGTTAGGAGGAAGTTTTGTGTGCATTAACCCAAAGGGACAGCACAATCAAACTCACAAAGCCAGGTTTAAATCCATGGTGCAAGATAGGAAGCAGTATGGTTGGACAAAATAAAGTAAGAGGTAGTAGGGGTCTGAACTATTATGCACATGAAGCCAAACTAGAAATACAAGATCCGACGTTGTCTCTTTGTCCAATGAAAATAAACCCTTTTCTTGGAGTTACATCCTTACTTCAGGACAGATGGACGAGATGTGGAGCAGAATATAAGACAGGCCTACTGCTCCTCAACCCCAAGTCAGACAAAAGGACTGGATCACAGGAACACTGAAGGCAGAAAAGAGATGTTACTGGCATTGAAGCACCACTGGCATGACAGCTGAAAGCAGTGCAGATATGAACAATTTCACATTTAGACAGCAACATCAAGAGCACTGGTTGACAGTCATCAGTGTGGATTCAGACTGGTCCAACTCAATCCTGATTCTAAAAAGTTGGAAAGATGTGCAAAAATTGTGTGAACCAGGGAGCAATCATTCACATTGAACAGTGTTTACGTAGCCCGTGTAGTAATAAAGTTTACACAATCATGTGTTTCACAAAGTGGTGAACCTTTCCCTAACCGTGCTTGTGAATGACATTATTGGATTTATGAGGATTCCCCACCTAGCTATAATACTATCACCTGTTGCCAATGAATCCGCTTGTCTGTGGTATGTTTCTAGTTATAACAAAGCCTGGGAAACAAGAGACCCCAGCTCAATGAATCACAACAATAAAATCCTGCTTTCTAATATAATGCATGAGTACCAGGTTAATAATGGTACGATGTTAACATGTAGGCCTGTATAATTTATAGTATGACGGTTATATGAGCTTTTTTTCTGCTTTGAGTCCATTGACTTCAATAAGTAACCTTTTTTTTTTTTTTTACTTTTATACCTAACATACTTTTACTTAAGAGACCTTTTGCATAGTTTCAGGTCCTTTATTATTTTTATACATGTAAAATTAACATATTTTAAAGGGTGTTTGACATTAACATCCATTTCAAAAGAATGATCCTTGATTTCACTAAAGATAAATAATAAAAGCGGAAATGAAATGACAAGATTACCTGACCTGACTCGGCCCGTCATGCTAACCGTGCTGTCGGTTACCATGGAGATAAACTTCACTTTAAAAGGTGCCATCTCAATGATGTCGCCATATTAGCCGAGTTAGCTAAGCGTCAAGTTAGCATCCTAGCCCGCAAACATGGCTCCTTTTTGAAGTGCTGCTGGACGTGTAAGTAGAAAATCGTTTGCTGTCATGTTTACTGTAACAGACTGATGAGGTGAAAACATGGTGCCGTCAAGTGAGGTCATGTTTACCGTGTTTGCAGCAACTTGAAGGATGCTCCTCCAAAGGCGTTTAATAGTATTCACAGCTTCGTTAGCATAACATAGTTAAAGAAAATAGCCAAGTTAGTTACACTTCTGGTTCAAATCAACTAAGTTAGGCTATATGATAATTGCTTACATCATAGGATGAAAAAATAAACAGACATTTATGTTCCCCTAAGGATAAACCGGGATTACTTTAGTGTACTAGCTTTTGATTTAGTACCACCATTCAGTCAAAGTATAAATTTGTCGAGAATTTTTTGTCATTAATAACATGTTAGCATCTTAACCCTAGCATTAAACTCAAATCACAAGCTAACTTCTGTTGTCTAGTTCTGAATGGTTTTAAAAGTGGGACCGCCAGGGGGCTCCAGGGCCACACTTTGAAAACCAAGATGAGAGGAAATATTTAAAGGTTAAAAAAAGTTTTAATTGTTGTACTTCTTCGTCTTTTTTTCTATGCTGCTCTTCTTCTTCTTTTTATTTATTTATTATTATTGCTATTATATAATATATATGTTTTACCAATAGTATAAAACAAAGTCTCAATTACAAGCCTATCTTATCAATTACCCGCCAGTCAAAACAACATTCACCTAAGCTGCTCTTCTCCTGAAGTGAAGCAGAGCAATAAGTGCTCAATCACAAAAATGGACGGGATTTTTAAAAAGCAAAAGACATGATAAGCAAAGTTTCCAAAGAATTCCGGGCTAGGTAAAAAAATGATGATGGTATCAAGATTTATTCTAGTGTCTGTTTAATTTATTCAGACAGCTACTGGAATGTATTAATTAATATATCTTTAACATGTGTAACTACCTTTGAAATAACTGCAGACTGTGTGCGAGAAAATAATGAAATCAACATTCTGATTTAAATTGTCTTTTGATGTGGTCTGAATTATACTGTGGCCTTGTGGGCATTTCTGCAACACCATCCCTAGATTTCTCTCCTCATTAAAGTCATTACTGCCATTATCACTATCTATAATAACTGCTAAAAATCATTATTTAATAAGATATATATATAGTAACCCAAAAAAGGGAAGCTTTCTAACTGCATTTATCCCAGATGAACCATCGTGTTTAATGAGTCAGTGTCATTAAAACTGCATCAGTCTTCAGCTAATGTCTTTTGATTCCTTGCTGCACAGCTTGATCAACATCCCTGGGATACACTCTTGCAAAATCTGCAGTGACAGCCCCTGAGCTCTAACTCAATGCATGACTGACCCCTTATTAAACCTGATTGATTGTCAATGTCTGAGCCCTGTTCCACAAGTCACTGTCAGAGATTCTGTAGTTTTATAAAAGAAACAGCAGTTTCTCAAGCAGGAGGTATACAGACAACAAAATCACTGAAACAAGCTGTTTGCATTGGTCATATTTTTCATAAGTGGTAGGAAGCTAGTAGGGAGTAATATCAGCTCTCGTTTTTCAGATTAGGCTTGACAATGACAAAAAAACACAAGCAAGTTTATAATTAGTCTTTTGAAGAAGTGCTACCAAGTAGTTAGTGGCAGAATCACCAAACAACTTTAAAAACTGGTCAGTAGTTAAAAATTCACAAACTTGGCTAGCTTCTCAAATGAGATTTTTTTATGAATTTTCAGCTGTGTTTATGCAGAAAGAACACAGAGTGCAGACAACAGGCTGGCGAGGAAAACAATGATTTATTGGAGTTAAAAGGTGAGGTGACAGTGTGGGTGGGAGAGGATCCACAAGGACTACCACAAATATCATTCCTCAGGGTAGCGACAACATTGATGATTTCCTCAAGGTTGCATTTATGTGGGTTGTTTGTGACAGGTTTAACATGGAAAAACCATGAAATTGATTCAATAACAATATATGTATGCAGAGGAGACAAAGACAGAAGAAAATATCTTGAGATTAAATAGTCACAAACACAGCAAAATTGGAAAAAAAGAGAAATTCAAAAAGAAATTGAGTCATGAAAAAACAGATTGTCTATTTGGATGGAACATGCTACTACGGTATAACCCTGTTTTAAACTTTGTACGAGTTTCCTCAGTCAGTCTTTTTTATGTCCTCACTATTGATTACAGTTGTGGAGTCACACATTCAGATTCATGTGTGACCTTTTGCGTGATTAATGGAACTGGCTTCATGTGAGAAACCTGCTTCATGCCAATTTCCTTGCACACCCAAGCCGGTAACATGTGTACTACTTTATTCAGTTGCATTATGTAAATAACAAGAAACCTGCATTCTAATAAATGCCAAGTAATTAGAATGTGCAATGCTACTGACTGGTTTATGAATATTAATGGAATTTGACACCTTTCCACAAGGAAACAAACAAGCTGTGCTCTGAATTTATCGGCTGGAACATTTAAGGTGTCATTAAGATAAACTGAACTGGCATAGAGTTTCATCTGAAATACTGTTGATAAAAATCCATTGGCTATGTACCTTACATGGTGTAAATTTTGCTGTTTGGCCAAGTAGTTTTTTACCCATGTGGACAGCTTATCAGGTCAAATGTAGGCAATGTAATGTCAGAGTGACATATTTCCAGGGCAGCTTCAATAGAGTTTAATGGAAAAAATGTTCCCAGCAACATCAGATGTTTTTGTGTCTTTTAGAGTCTTTTTCTAGATTCACTAAGGTGCACCCAGATTCAACTATCTCACTCATAAAGGAGGCAGTGAAACTAAATAATGTGGTACAGTAGCCCAAATAGGCCATAAATAGTGAAAATGTCTACCCTACAGCAGAGTTCACAGCATGGTGAGGGAGCATATGAAGAAATTGTATCAGGTCTGTGCAGAAATTCCAAATGCAGCAGTGAATTGACCATGAAAAATGCTCAGGTCTACACTGTGTAAATTTCAATTTTTTGGCTTTAAAGTGAGGACTCATTCCCAACTTCATCCCTGAAAAATGTCCAGAACTTTCTCAGGACATGTCTTTAATTTCATTTCAGTATTTAGTTTTTGACTTTAGTGTCCTCATCCAACACAGACTTTAACCCAGCAGTATGAGCTACAGTCTGAAACAGCATATGACACATTCAGATCAAAAAAAGATGAGGGACATCATAAATGGTCTATAAACCTCTTTTAACAATCTTCTGTTTATTTGTATAAAGCTAATAATGAAGTTGATACTTGTTCAGTTATAGTCATGTTCATTCCATTGCAGTCAACTGTACTATCATTATTGACAAAATAAGATGGACAAGTAATGGAAAAGGAATTATTTGTTATCACACAAGTTAGCATTTTCCACATGCTGCCGGAATTTATTTTTTATTTTCCTTCAGCTTTTTAGTATAATTTTAATTTCAAGCTTGTCTTGTCTTTTAAGTCAGTTTATTTTGATGTCTTTGTTGTAACTGGAATTAGTTGTTAATTACATGAAATCTCACTTTCTTTTTCCTACAGGCTTTTGTAATCACTTTGATATCTAATGCCTCTTGCTAGTGTTTTGTTTCCTATCACAAATCATTACATGACTTATTGTCATTGAGTAATGTAAACAATTTGAAATTGTATTGGAGGCAGTATTCTCTAATCCACCTCTAAAAAAGTCATTTCTAAACTTATTTATTTCCTCATCTGTTTCAACCATTTCAACCTAGTGCTGGGCAGTATAACCAAAATTTATATCACAGTATTTTTCATACAATCATACACTTCAGACACTAGTAAATGGTCACTAATAACATGTATAAGTGGTCCATTTTGAACAGCACTCTTCACTGCATCTGAAAATCATGTAATATTGGCAGAAAAGAAGAAGTTGTGTTTTTTAATACTGTGCTCCAGAATTGACTGGCTTGACAGTTATCATCAATGTCCCAGTAAGTTGATAGCAAAGTCCAGATTCAGAGCATCGATTGCAGGAGTTCAGCAAATTTCCCAGCTCAGTAAAGTGAGACCCTGTCGATCATTTCTTCATCATATAATGTGTTGCGTTTTTCTGTCTGTCAGCGGTGCAGAGATGGCTGCCAGCAAGATCGCATCACTGTAATAAGTCAAACGAAATAGAGATACTGTGAGAAAAGTAGAGACAGTGACTGTTGAAAACAGTTGAAAATCTTTTTTATTTTTGCTGACAGCACAGGAACTAGCAGCACATATAATTTAATTAGACTTGTGTCTTTCTTATCAAAGTCCTGCAAATTTAGGATTGAGTAAACCTCTTTGAAAAAAAAGTTTGTACCAAGTGGCATGAATTATCATATTGATAAGCATTTTCATTATCAATACACCTCTGAAATTGTATTTTCTTTTTAATTATTAAGCCTGAAGTAAAGACACAGCCTCAGCAGGTTTGTGCATGACAAACAGGTTTTCAACATGTAGGGTTTTGCTTGATAAAATGCCCAAGGAGATTTAATAAAATAAAATCAGAAGTGCTCCTGAATTGCAAACAAGCTCACACTGACATGACACTCAATTATGTTGGTCGCTGTTGGTATCACACATCCTGAGGAAGTATTGTTTTCTCCAACAGTGATGTTAACAGCAGGAAATCAAATGTAAAACACAGGCTGTTTATTTCTAATCATGGTTTCAGCTATGAATTTGGTGCATATATGTGGGAAAAAGTAATCAACACCCAGCACAGGTGGGATGGTAACTATTACCCGTATATACAATCATCTAAACTGTTGCTGTGCTGAGACGCTCAGTTGTAGTTCTGAATGATAATAGATATCATATATGTCTATTTCCATCCCCTGATTAGATTGTATTGTATTGTTTGTGTGTGCATGCCTTTACTGCTTCTTAGTTTATTATTTTCTTTGTTCTGGAGCTCAGGAAATTTTACTCAACTCCCTTATTCTACTTTTAGTCCAGGAAATCAACATGATTTTGTGAACACAGAGCGTTAAAGCCTTTCCTAACTTTTCAACAAAGTGGAATCAGTCATCCCAGATGGAAAACATATTTTGTCTCATACCAGTAAAATTAATTGACATTAAAGGAGAAGAAAGAAGGAAGTGAGTCTGCCTTTCCACATTGTTTCGCTCAATTATGAATCCACACTCTTCGGTAGATAAACAAGTTGTTCCTTTAGCTTTTTGCCACACTTGCTACACTTGCAGTGAAACCCTCCAGTGCCACCATCAGGCCAATGCTTATTGAAGACTCTTTTCATTTGTTTGGCCAGTCTTATGTAAATTAAATTATGTTTTTCATGACACGATTACTCATATTTAGCATTCTAACTTTTGAAACATATCTCTTCTCTACCAGTTTGTCTTCTTTAATGTTTTGTTTAAAACCCAATCGAGTGGATATAATTCTTCAAAACCATAACTTGATAAAAGAGACTTTAGTTTTGTATCATCATTCAGTCAAAGTGTGAAAGATGTTTGGTGATGTGAACATGCACCATGTTTCACTCTTAATAGTTTAGGGATTATTTGCTGTAAAACAGCTGCATGGTCAGAATTTACATATTTTGTTCCATTTTATCCTTTTTTCTTCAAGCTGATTTAATCAATCAGAAACCACAAATTGCTCTTGATGTGGATCACAGGACTGATTACAGAACCAAATTAGATTTCCAATGGAAAAATATTCTGCAAAGGCAGGACATGCATTATTAATATGTGGTACAACAGTTCTTCATATTAACTTTGAAGGTAAATAGTAAATCAAAGTAAAAAAAACAACAACTTGCTAATGAGCTACAATATTTTAAAAAAAGATTATAAGCACCTTATACCAGTAAGTGAAAAGCTGAAACATCCTGCAATTTACAGGCCTATGTCTCCAATAACGCCCTGCGATGGACTGGCGACCTGTCCAGGGTGTCCCCTGCC
The DNA here is from genome assembly GCA_029783805.1 of Acanthurus tennentii. Taxonomy (NCBI): domain Eukaryota; kingdom Metazoa; phylum Chordata; class Actinopteri; order Acanthuriformes; family Acanthuridae; genus Acanthurus; species Acanthurus tennentii. The sequence continues at coordinate 17,671,719 of JAPZDZ010000026.1, read as the reverse complement.
TTCGCCCTAAGTCAGCTGGGATAGGCTCCAGCC
>JAPZDZ010000026.1:17658551-17671586 GCA_029783805.1 Acanthurus tennentii | reverse complement strand
TAAGTCAGCTGGGATAGGCTCCAGCCCCCCCCGACCCTACAGAGGATTAAGGGGTATAGAAAATGGATGGATGGATGTCTCCAATAACCTTTCTTCGCTAATGAAATAAACGCTCAATGTGTGCATACCAGTCACACTTTACCTGTGTTTGGTGCGCTAAGCTGGATGCATTGTGTTTGCTGCTAAGTTTCAGCTGTATTGTTGTTTTGGATTAATGTTATGTTTGGTGCTGTTGTATCGGGCATTGCCAAGCCTTACAAATTGCTATTGCTTGACTGCTTTGGCCCATTAGGAGGTCTCAGTGTAGCTGTTATTTGTATAGCCAGCTGAGCTTAAGGTCTTTATCAATTACATGAGGACATCTTCAAGTCACTTTAGAGAGAGCTCACAATTTTTCTGGCAGATATTTCTCTGTGCTTCTGTCTACAGAGGAAACAAAGCATAGTCAGCATGTTGAAACTCACACAGTCAGTGATAACATTTTTATTTGCACCAGCAGTACAGCTGTATAATTTTAGATTATCTCAACATCTGAAGCCTCTCTCTATACCTCAGGGTTTCTGTTTTGTTTAGCTCACTATAAATTATTATTTCAAAATGGATTTTGGTAGATGTAATCATGAGTGCAGATGGTGTTGAGTAGCAGAGTGAGGGAATATGTCATAGTAAATTGAACATCTTGGGGTTTTGGACTTTTGAAGGGCAGGATATTAAAATACTTTACCTTGGGCTCTGGGGAATAGTGGTGGCCATCTTTCATTGTTTTCTAACTGCTCATGGAAAAATTAAATAATAATAATAATAATAATAATAATAATAATTTGTAGTCCAGTTCATAATAAAAAAGTATGTGTATAAAAATATATATGAAAAAATATGTATATGAAAAGGCTTCACACACCTCTGAAAAAAGATTTTGATATATATCAATATTGTTAAGTTATATAAAGAAAATTGGACTCAAAAGCAAGATTCAGATGCAGAGTTGGATAATTAAAAGTAGATTTATTTACGACAAGCAAGAAGGTTGGAAAAGGCTAATTCGAGGTTTTCGATGGAGTAAGGCAGGCTGAGCTGGGCTGGTATCAGGAGACAAACACAAGTGGATGACAGGTTGAACACTGAGTGGTGGATCTGAGAAACAAGAAGAACGAGACTGCATAGCTGGTGTAGAACGAGACAAAGACTAGACTGCATAGCTGGTGTATTTGCACTGCTGGGGCTTGATAAGTGAATGGCATTCAGGTGTGTGGTCAGATTGACAGCAGGACTGGCCATGCTCAAACACACAGAGAGGGACCAACAGGGAGCTAGCAAGAAACTCAGTTGACACAAGAGGAATAAGGAAAAGGCACAGACAAAGACAGATATTGTTTTGGGGTGAGTAAGTCAGCCTTGGTTTACTTTGAGGCCTCTCAGACAAATATACAGTTTTTTTTCTGTCCAAATCAGAGCTCAAGAGTCACTCCCCTTAAATAATTCTTATTTAGCCCCCATGCCTAAAATCCTAATTGCACTTAAAACAGTTAATTAAAAAACATGAAGGATTACACCAAAAAAGGAGCTTAAATTAAAAAACAACTTTCTACAGTTTCTAGTGTGATTGTGATGTATTTACCCAGGTGACTTTTTTTTAAAATGGGGGAAAAAAATTACAATTCTTTCAGCACCCCAAAAAATAATCTCACAGTTGTAGGCCAATGTTTTGATTTATTCATTGGTTTTATGGTTTTAAATGTAACTTTTAAAAGTTAAAAGCTCCTGAATCAATAGTGCATTTCCTCATCAACGTGCAGCTCAGGAACTTGCCCAGGCAGCGCGAGCTATTTGACCCCTCCCTATGGACCCGCCCCTGTCTCGAGCGTGCACTTCCCAAATATGCACTTCCTCATTATTGCCTCTCCGTTACTACGGTGACTGCACAGCACCGTCTCCAATTGGCGTAGCCGTCGTGACATCAGAGTGATATCGGGAATTCCTCTCCCAGGATGGTTCCGTGTAACTGGGGAACCGAAGCCGCGAACGCTACTTGGTAAGGACAGCACGTACTGTCCACACGGGAGCCGGCGAGTTAGCCGTGTTTTCAGCCGAACGCCGGTTCAGGAGAGGAAGATGTGCCTGTATGGTTGTTGGGAAGAAGTTTAATGACAAGTTTTAGGAAAGAGACAGCATGGTCAACTGCAACTTCATCAACATTTCCTGCTGATAAACACAAGAAGTGTGGTCTGTGCTGCTGTTTAAGTGACCCGAGCAAGGCCGACTTGAATGTAAGTCCATCGTGATTGAAAACTTATATCTGTTACTACAGTACAACAAAATAGTTGGCGACAGTAGTAAATGTGGACCTGCAGAGTCACTGTCCTGGTGATGAGTCAGATCATAAGTTAAGTTGATGTAGTAACCTGGATATTAGGTAATATTTCCAGGAAATAACTGAATAAAAAAAGACCTTAAAGACAGTAAAAAAAAATAAATGTTTTATATTTAAAGAAGTTTTCAAACCTGATCTGTTCTCAGATGCTGTAGTAATGAACTTTTGTCTATTATTTTACAATTATGGAAGGTCAGCTAATAATGTAGTGGAAACAAACATCTGTATCTTTGACATTTACTGTACTGATATGGGTCTTTGTGCACTTTAGCTACTTTATTACTTTCTCTTCCCTGATTTCTAGTTACGCTTTTCTTGTCTTACCAGTCCATACTGTAACAGCAGATTGAATGACAACCAGAAACACCTGTTTCTTAGCATTGGAATACAGAAATCTAATGTTTTTGGCTGTAAAGAAAGCTTTGAAAAGTTCACAGTCATATGACAAACTTCATGATTGAGGCACTGAGAGCTGCGGAGGGAAACAAAACTTCTTTTCATGCTTTTTCTCAGCCCCGGCGCTTGGTTCCAATAATGCTTTACAGTGACTGTGCTGCCGCATGTTTCTCAGCAGAACTTATTGTATCAGTTTCTGTTACGTGACTCTGTGCCCCCACTGTGTCACTGTATTGAATCTCATTATTGACCACATTTTCTGCACCCCACACAGAGTCTGGCTGACCTTGTCACGTAGCTTTGCCATAGAAGGGATCAGTGACAGTGTACAGACGCACTGGCAGCTCGGATGTCTGCTCCCGAGCTCCAGGGGCTTGCTGTCAGGCCGTCTTTAAATAGATAAGCACTTTAGTTGTATGCCAGTGAGGGGCCATGACCTCTGAACAAGGTGATTTCTCAAGTCTATCTACGTCTCAGAGGGTGATTCAGCAAAACACAGCTCTTCTACTAATCGTTCTCTGAGTTAGGAGACAATGGAGCTGCTTCAGTTTATTCTTTGTTTCCACTGAGAATTTAGCTTAAATGTCAGCTGGAAAATGTTGGTCTTAAAAAAATCAAACTTCAAAGCATTAAACTGTACTCCTCTGTATTCAACACCACTATCAGTCCAGTGTTACACATGAATGGAAACTTGGCTATTGATAGAAAAGTCCATCAGCTGGGTAGAGAAAAAACAAATGATCTGTCTGAGCATGAAGTTCCGCTGTCAGGAAAACCATTGAAAAGGACTTGGTTGTTTACACTTTTCTGGTACTGGGCAGATTTTTCCATTTATTTCTTTAGTCATTAAATTTTTTTGTTAATGCTCATAGAAGACCATATTTCTAGCTTTTGTTGCAAGTTGCAAAGCCAAACACAGCAGCACTGCTGTGTGGCATTAAATGAGCAGAAAAAGACAATCAAATCAGTAATTATAATTATTTCCATGACAATTACTTGTCAGCAAAAATTTCATGGTTGTTACAACCATTTTTTCGTTTAAAACGATCAGAAATCCATCTAAAGTATGATGGTGCTAGTCTTGTATTAAGTATTAGATTGAACACCTTTGTGATTAGAGTGTTTATTTAACAACACAAGCAATTTTAGAACATTACTTTGTGCTCTCTTGGATCTGAAATGTATTTGCCATAATTTATTTGTGATTGATGTAGCTTTTCTTCTCTCTCCCCAGAGGCACTGCAATGTTTCCTGATGCCCTAGAAGCAGCAGGGCGGGTGGAGGGCCTGTCGCTGTCCTCCCCGCAACCTCTACCAGAGCTCGACGAAGAGGAAGCCGAGGACGAAGCATCAGTGGAGAGGGGGCCAAAGAGACGAGGTCGCTACCGGAAAAGCCTGCAACTTTTGAAGCCCTTCAGAATAACTCACAAGTAAACAAAGTTACTTTTTTAAGTTCAAGTTGTAGCTATCTGACAGTTGGATCGGCCAGATAAAGGTGGACATAAAGACACAGAGTTGTGGGATGACACATTGACAGACAGATACCTATTTAAAGACACACATAGACGCAAAAATTCATATTTGTCATGTTTACTGCCTGATGTGTGAACTGTTTAGCGGTAGCAGGACACCATGATAAGGGGTGGGAACTTATCCCCCAGTGGCAGACAGCAGTGTGTTTGAACATATGCTGACTGATAAAGTGCCCCAGAACTTTTTTTCTCTCTCTCTCTCTCTCTTTTTGCTGCTCTCTCAGATTTCTGTGAAGAGCGTGCAAATTACTGTTTAAACACTGCGGGCATGAATCCCCTTTCATCGACTCAGGCATGCAAAGGCACCGCTTCTGCGAAGGCCTTGCTCTCCTGACATAGCACCTCTGTGTATGCCTGCATTTTTAGACATCTCACCCATTTTCACGTCTTCCTCTCTGTTCCAGACACCAGCACCCAGTCGATAACGCTGGCCTCTTCTCATTTATGACTTTGCACTGGCTTTCCCCACTGGCAATGAAGGCCTACAAGGCGTCCAGCTTGTCAATAGATGACGTGTGGGGACTGTCTTGCCATGAAGCCTCTGAAATCAACTGCCAAAGGTGAGCTAACTGTGGTGCCGCTGAGGTTTGTCTGATGAAAGTGACCTGCGGTGCTCAGAAAACTCTATTAGACGCTGAAACACCGTTTTCTCAGAAAAGTGCAGTTGGGGTGAGATAGTCTGTGAAAAAGACTTATCTGAAGGTGAGATTAAACAACATTAGTGGCGTTCTGTCGCCTCAATCTTAAATTCTATGTGAACCTTCTTTCCCACCATATCTTAAAATGCAGCACAGGACAAACACTGTAGGGGGTTGGATCATGTGGTTATGCAGTGTGTGACACAGTAGGTAAGGAGACGCTGACCAGATTTGACTAACCAGTGAAACAGGAACAGAAATGCAGTTATGGTTTGCCAGTCACAAGCCTTGTATGTTTGTTTGCATGCGCGTGTGCATGCATGCGTGCATGCGTGTGCGTGTGTGTGTGTGTGAGTCTGTCTGTCTGTTGGGGAGTGTCAATACATAGCCAGAGGTCTGCTGTTTATTATGGGGTCATCAAGGGAAAGAATGGAGTCCAGAGGTGCATCTACAATGGTCATACACAGAAAAAAGTCAAGTCTTTTAAAGAATATTAAAAACTTAAAGAGTTTAGAGGTAGCAAAAAATAGTGTAAACTCTAGATAACAATAAGTCTCAATGAGCATATATATTTTAAAATTAGTGTAGTTTCACAGACTCTCACTTGAGGGTGGGGGCTGGGGCAGATTGCAGTCTGCTACCTTACCATTAGATACCACTTAATCCACAACACTGGTCCTTTAATTTGCAAATAACTAATTACCATCTAAAGACCCGAGGGCTTTTTGCCTGGTTGTTAATTCATTCTCGGTGGGGATAAATTGTTGTGCCAATAGAAGATTTAGTGCACCTGCTAGTTTTCCAGTAAATGTTAAATTAAAGTAAGAATGGTGCTATAATACTTGAAATTTAAGAGTCGTGTTTCATAATTAAGACACACATTGTGAAACAAAGAATGATCCATCAAGGTGAAAAAGTCATGCTTTGTGTTCCGAGCACTCAGTGGAGCTTGTTGTATCAGGGCGTTTTCAGGTGAACAGATCTTTATCACACTGTGACTGTTTTTTCTGTTTGAACAAATATTGAGAAACCTTCTTTGCTTTCCCTGCCCCACATATGAAAAGATGCATGGGGTGATAAACCTTGTTAAACAAGCTGTAGACAGTAAGAAGAACACAGGTGCAAGTCTAAAGTTGCATTGTCAATGTTCTCCTTCACTGTGTGACTCCAAATCCATGTTTTTCTGCAGCCATGGCAGCCTCAGTCATGTGTTACCTTCTATTACATTTCCACCTCGCTGTCCAAGCAAAGAAAACCTCTTGTCTTTCTTTTCACCATTGCTGCTGTCCTCAGTAGTCTCTTCTGCAAACAAGCAGTCATCCTTCTGCTTCCTGTTTACAGAGGCGCTCGAATGCCCACAAAGTATGTAAAAGGTCATGTGATATGTGTTTACCATTCTTGTTAGTATGAACAAAGATTATCTCTGAAATGGTGCTTAAACGCTTTCCTGGTCAGGGATTGTTTTAGTTTTAAAACTCAGTTAATAAAAGGAAACATTATAGTGTGAGTGCAGCACTAAATATGTGGTTCTCTGCCATGTAAACAACTGAATAGGATTTTGAATGTTTGTCCAGTTTGACGTAAGACTGTGCGGTGAGATTTCATTGATGAACATCCAGTCTTTCTTTAACAGCACAGAACATGCAGGGATGGGAGGCCGCTAAGAATAGCAGGGATTAGAGATTACAGTGAGAGTAAGTGCCTGACTTGGCTGGTTATGTCATTAACTCCTCTACCTGTCATGGAGTGTGTCTGCCTGTGACATTCACTAGTTGTCATTGACTGGAGTCAGCCTGGACACCAATGGCAGCCAAACAACAGCTTGAGAAAAGCCTTTTACTGATGCACTAATTGTATGAATGAACAGTAAAGATTAACATTAAGATTAGGAAGCATTTAGTTTTTAACACTCCACTCCAGGTTGCACAAACCCAGCCTGGAAAAAACAGTGGTTTTTCAACAAGCCATGGGACCATGACTTGGCAATAATAGAGGAGGGTGACTATTTAAGGAAGTTCACTCTTGTAATCTGCCGACAGTGTATGAGTTGTAAATGCCCCACTACCTTTTAAAGGCTCTGGCTCAGGGCCCGTTGGTTCAGTGCTGCTGATTTGGGTATGTTAAGAAGCAGCAAAGGAGCACAAAGCTATCACATTCAGCAATGGTGTGCGTGAACACTGAGTCCTGGAGACGGGAGGTCTTTATTTTGTGTTTACATAGCAAGAACGGTTATGCAACCCAGATGCAAAGCAGAGATGATGGCTAGAGGGGGAATGAGAAAAGCACCCTGGGAGAGTTGACACTTGTTGGTGCTCAGTGAGGTGCGAACCTTGAATGCGATGTCCTGGCCAACACACTCCCAAAACATCAGCTTCGCTTGCCATCTGGCAAAATGAGACAACGGCTGTTAGGAACATTTCAGCCATGTCTAAAAGCAAATCATTCCTCCTTTGGATCCAACACTGTCGCCCCAGTGCTTTTATTTCTATGTATGTGTGCGACAAAGCACACAACTAGAGAGCTGCTATTGTACTGTGGATTAAGGGGATTAAAGTTAAAAACACACATTACTTTGGATGTGTAGTGTATTTATATATACCATTATGTAGGTAAAGTAAAGATGAAAATCTCTCTTTTTCGCTGTTTGGTCAGTGCTCCCTGCTTGATCCTTTAATGAGATTTAGTAACATCAAATGTCCTACTTACATACAGGTCTCACTTCCAGTGACTCGAGCTGTGCTCTGTGCAGTTATTGAACTGCAATTAATCGTAATTTCTTAGATTCACAACACCATTTGACTTCAAGTAGTAATTATCAGTCTGTGTGAGAGTCTGGTTGGTTTAATGTTCTGTCTATCTCTGATACGTTTTTAATAAAGTCATTAGGGCGTAAATTACTTTCTGCAGCTGCTCCGCTGCTGCTTTATAGAGTCATTAGCAATGATGCATTTAGTCGACGAGATATTTTACCCTCTTCAAGGGGCATTATAGAGCAATAAAAGTACATTAGTACATATTTAACATGTTTAGTAGTACCTTTCTCAGTCCAATTATGTGATACATCATTCATACTGTATATTGTAGGTCACCTTTACATATTATCAGACCAGCTGCCTTTATTTTTCTTTTGTGGTTTCTAAACTACCATGATTGGCTAATTGGCTGTTAGCTGCCAGACTGTTTATGTCCCAAAAAGTATTTTGTGGAAGTCAGATATATTTGAAGTTCAACTTTTTTGTTTTTATTCAACTTGGGGCAAAATAAGAAAACATGAAGTCCTATTTTCATTTATGATAATTTGCCCTTCAGAAATGTCAGCTTTTACATACAGTTAATTGCTATTTCTGCATAGCATTCATGTGAGTAAGTTTTCAGTTTGTAATTGTTGAGACTCATGATTCAGTAAATTAAGTTCATTAACAATGAAGATTGAGATGTGAGTTCCAATAGCTTGTCATAATTTTATGCCGCTTGTTTGTGCTTCCAGGCTTGAAACTTTGTGGCACGATGAATTGAAAAGACGAGGGCGGGAGGGGGCATCCCTGACGAGAGTTTTCTGGAGGTTCTGCCAAACCCGGATGCTGGTGGCCATCTTTTCCCTTCTCCTTACAATGGTGGCAGGCTTCGTTGGGCCTGTGAGTATCGTCCAAATCCTCTTTTGCCTTTATATTCTGCTGATTTGGCTAATATGCCTTTCAGCATGGTCACTGGCTCGGAGTCCCAAGTCCATGTGCATTTTCTGAGAATCGCTTTATCCCGTTTCATGCTGGTCTGAAAATTGAAATGAAACCATACTGGGAGATTACAAAGCCTTGGATAGTGAAACCCATATTAATACCACAGATTAGCTGGTTTGTACCCAGTCACGCTGTGGTCCAATCAGATGGGTGTTTTTTTTCATCTTTCACAATTTTGGTTTTTTAGATTCCTCCCAAAAAACATTCCTTATCTGAAATTTTAAATAATCACCTTAAACTAAAGGGTGATTATGTTTAAAATTCACAGTTTATGATATTACGGAGTCAATCCCATTGTTCCTTGTGCTCTAAGCTGTTTATTTTGATGTGATGTTATGTGTACACTCTGTGCTTGCTACTACCCACAACTAATAGCATTAACTGGATTTAGTTCTTATGCAAGGACGCTTCTCACATTCCTGACTGATTTATTCTGTCCCTTTAAACAAAGCCGTGTTGTGAATATTCTATCTGTGGTTTAACGTTTCCAGTCTCGTCTTACATTTTGACCCCTCACACAGTGGTTTTTTTTACGTCATGATGCTCACCCATCAGGCCTCTGAGCTGACGTCCAGCCTGTGCAACCAATCTTTCCGGTTGTTAATGCGTTACTCAAATGATCTCCTATCTGTTGGTTAGAGTTAATATTCTCTTTTATCTTGCAGCTCTTATCTAATTTTTTTCTCTTTCATGTGGTCCCTGCTTTTCTTATCTCTATCAATGGCTTATCCAAAATCTTACCCTCTCCTTGTTAACTCCTTGTTCTCTTTTCCTCCTCCTTCTTCTGTTCTTTTTGTCCCCTCCATGTTTCTGCTCTTTTCTTCTAATATTTCTTTGCTGTTTCTTTCACCGTCTTACCCACTCTTTTCACTCTCACATTGTTTGTTCCCAGGCTCTCCTGGTTCGAGCTCTTCTTGAATACTCACAGAGCCCAGAGAGGTATGTCCTGCATGGCCTGTTTTTGGTGGCCGGGATCTTCCTCATGGAGTTGATGCGCTCCTGGTCACTTGGGCTCATGTGGGCCGTCAACTATCGCACTGCAGCACGCCTCCGTGGGGCAGCTCTCACTTTTGCCTTCAACAAGATCCTCCGCCTACGCAGCACTAAAGACATCAGCCCAGGCGAGGTAGGTGATAAAACCCTGGAGGGGACTCATCTCCAAATTAACGAAATCATCCCTCTCTGTGGGGCACTGCATGCAGATGATTGAGATAGATTTTTATTTCTCCTCTTACACCATTCCTGCTCAGATCTCAACAAATCCCATAGCCTGAGGGAGGGGAGGCAGTGTGAGATTAGTCATTACACAGCTTAAAAGGAATCATAGTGCAACAGGGAAACATTGAAATAAGGACGACCATGTTTGTTAAATTGCTCTCATAATCTTAATAGTGAGGTTTTTAGTATGCCTTGTATGTAAAGAATTATTCTACTATCATTTTTTACAATTTAATTTTTAATGTAAATCACTGTCTGTCTACACAGCTGATCAACATCTGCTCCAGTGACGGCCAGCGGCTGTATGAAGCAGTGTCAGTGGGCTGCCTGCTGGCTGGGGGGCCCCTTGTTGGAATGCTGGGTCTGTCATACACTGCATACTTCTTGGGCCCCACTGCTCTGCTGGGGTCAGCAGTTTTCATCCTCTTCTACCCCACCATGGTACGACTTCTGCCAGAACATCTGTAACAGTGAGACGGGAGGATTAAGTGCTTATTCAGTTGAAGTTTTGACACTTTGTGCAAAGCTGTTGTTACAAAGACAAAACACGGGATTCAATAATTACAGGAGCAAAAATCTGAATAAATTAGCAACAACACGTAAAAAGACAGACAACTGTCAGCATTTTTTATGTAGTGTAAATTGCTGTCTTTAACAGAATTTAATATCATTAAAAACTGTAAATGTTACCAAGTAATGATCCCTCTCATTAGGGCGCTGAAAAGCAATTTCATTAGAACATTCTCTTAAAGTGTCACTAGAAGTTAATGACCAGAGTCCTGTTTAATTGTTGACTCATTATTTTCTGTTTGAAGACTTCTTTAAATTTGGTTAGTAGATGACTTGAGTGCTCATTTTAGAATCTTTATGTCACAACCAGCACTTTTTAAAAGCATCAAAACTCCTTGGCTATCAATCTCCTGTCAACTTTGCAGCTTTTATTTTCAAATTACACTCAGTCTAAGCTGGAGGCTGACAGCCAGAGACGCTGGTATTGATGTGATAGGCATTTATCACTCTGGTCTCCCGGACAGCCCTGCAGCACAGCTAATGTGATTGTGTCTGCTTTCATTTCCTCCCCTGCCACTTATTTCTCTTGTCATCACTTCCTTTGTTCCTTTCTGGGCAGATGCTTGCATCAAGACTGACGGCGTATTTCCGGAAGAAGTGTGTGGCGGTGACTGACCGGCGCGTGAGGCTGATGAATGAGATCTTGGGCTGCATAAAGTTCATCAAGATGTATTGTTGGGAGGATGCCTTTGCACAAAATATTCACAGTGAGTGACTTTCGTGCTCCGAATGACTCAGCAATTTCATAACGCACAGCTCATTTTATGTTAGTGGTCAGGAGCAGGTAGATTAAAAAAAATCCAAACTTCATGCTATTAAATGATTTTCTAAAAGGCTTTTCATTCCCAAGTCACTCAGAAAAAGGGTCCCCTCATTTGAATACCTGTCACTGTTGCAAATTAGTCACTAATTGAACAGTTTATCACCTGAAATTAGACTTATCCTCTTAGTGAACTGGCTAGATAACCTTGACCCTAAATCTATTTTCATTAGCTTTCCCTGTTTCAGTCATTCTCTGTGCTCTAATCTATAATCAAGGCCAGCTTGAATCCCCTTGGCTTCAAGGTTAATTTGCAAGGTGTTTGAGGTCTTATGATACCTTGAATGACTGTCAAGGCTGCTCTAGTTATCCATGAATTAGAGATGGCCTTTTCTCATGAGGCCTTTACTGTAGGATGTGGATAAGGATCATTTTCCCCTTTTAATCATTCTCCAAATTAGCCAGGTGGGGCTCGTTTTCACTGCTGTCCTTTGATTACCGCTTATAATCATAATTAATTTGCATTCAACTTAATGGCCAACGAGTCTGAAGAGTTGTGGTGTAACTCCCTTCATTTGCTTTTGTAGTTAATCTGATCACAGTATTTTTAAGCCTGAAGTGTGTGACTTCTGCTTTGGTACTTCATGCAGAAACACATATAACGTCCAGAGCGAAATCCCATGTAGGATAACATGTACCACCAGGAGGAAGGTGTTCTTTTATTTCACACACAGTGCTGCCGGGGTCTGAATTAAAGATGCACAAGCTTTTTGTTCCAGTCTTTGCACCCAATGAACTGGACGAACAAAGCAGCAAAGAAGCTAGTGGGTGCATTTGGGAGATACAAACATGAAGGAGGAGGGTGCAGGATTTGGGCTTCACACTTGGACAGTTATCAAGGTTCAGCAGGTTTTGAAGCCCCTCTCATACCATGTATAGATGTGGGGCCCTTGTCCTCCCTTGCGTATCTATTTCTGTCCACTCAATGTGTGTTGGTCAGGGGCCCTTATGGTGCTGTTGATTGAATGTTCACTGGAGGACCCTTTGGGAGTCACTCGACCCATACTTTATTTTCTCTCTCTTTCTGCTTATCTTCACCTTTCTATCATCTCTCTCTCTCTTCTTATTCCACAACAGAGGTGCGGTCAGAGGAGAGGAGCATACTGGAAAGAGCCGGGGTCGTCCAGAGCCTCACAGTTGGTGTGGCTCCTATCGTCGTTGTGATAGCGAGCGTGTGCACTTTCACCCTGCATATGGCTTTGGGCTATGATCTGACTGCAGCTGAGGTACTTGAATAGGGGGACATGCAGTCCCAATGCTCACTTCATATTTCTATTTTGGAAGAATCTGTACTGTAAACATGCTTGGTATAAGTTTTGTTTACCATAAAATTTCACTAAAATTCTATTTCCAGGGGCTTTTTGCGTCTGTCCTGCTGTCTGATTAAAGGATTTAAAAAAAATCTTCTCTCACTTCTATGTTTCCCATCTCAGGCTTTCACTGTGGTTGCAGTTTTCAACTCCATGACTTTTGCCCTTAAAGTCACACCGTTGGCTGTGAGATCATTGTCCGAGGGTGCTGTCGCAGTCAAAAGATTTCAGGTGAGATATGAAGATGAGTCTCTCTGTCTTTTTCTCTCTCTAATGTTTATGAAGATCAACAGACCGAAATAGAAATCATGGGATAGCAGGTTTCAGCCAGTCAAATCCAGTAGGAGCCGTTCAAAAGTTGCTCCTCTTGAACAAACGCTCCCACACCAAATACTGTCATTTTTGACTAACTGTATTCCGAACACATGGCAAAAGTCACATGTT
>JAPZDZ010000026.1:17538813-17549557 GCA_029783805.1 Acanthurus tennentii | reverse complement strand
GATTGTCATTTTAATCACACGAACACATTATCTTTAATCAAGAACAACTAGAATTTATTGCTTGATGCATCGTGGAGTATGTATAGGTTCCTATTTTTTCAGAAATTCAGCATTTCTTATTATAGGAACTGTAAGAACAACAGCAAAAGGGTTTTACTGCCTTTTTTTTTTTCTAAATAATGATAATATGAATCTTCATATTTAAACCCCCCTTTTGTTTTGTTATTGTGTAGTTTTTTTGGTCTGTTTTTTTATGTTTTGTTTTTGTATGTTTTTTTTCTTTATATTATATGATGGTCCACTTGAATGAAGCGAAGCACCTTATTTAATTTAAAAATCTGTAAAAAACTGATTATATTTCATTTAAAAAAAGAGGAATCCTCATAGTTTAAGTAAGCTGTTTGTGCAGAGGTCTGCAGCTGAACTTCTCACCCTGAGCTTTGGGAGGAGCTGTGGATCTCTGCCTCCCCTCAGGGCCTACATCACCTCTCCATCATCCTCATGAATTTCAAAGTGGATGCCTTCATCCTGCTCCAATACTGGCTTTCATATATTACGGAGGGGTGAGAGAAAAAACATTGCAAGTCCTTGTACAAGCATGGCAAAAGGCAAAAAACACATCTAGAAATTTACGTCTGGAGTTTTGACTCATGTAAAGGATTTAAAGGCAGTTCAAAAAAAAGAACTAGTGCAAAAAATTGATGTCTCCATTGGCAAATGATGTACTGTCCAATTCAAATATTATGCAACTGTATTTGACTGTGGAGTCGTTTTAGGTTAATATTCTGAACAACGGTAAAATTATATCTACAGCTTCTAGTGACTATAAAGCTACAAGTGTAACTGCAAGTGGCTCCTCAGGACCCTTCAAAGTGAAATTATGTGCTTCTCTGTCTGAATGATTCAATTATTAAGATGCTCTTTGCTGACATTTAATGAGCCTGACCTTTTGCTTCCCACTACGTCTCTTTCATTTGAGCTTCCGTGCCAGACCGCTGTCGAGAATACAAAACAACTCTTTCTTTCCTTCCATTACGGAGCCAGTTTTTGGGTGTCACTCTCTTGTTAGTAAGTGACTTTATTTGGCTTTAAAAGTGGAGCTGAAACACACTTGTACACACACACTTTTAGGCACCAGAAATGGGAATCCAAACAGCTGCTCAGAAATGATTCAGCCGTTTTTTAATATTTCTCGCCAGCCTTCCTTTTTTTTGCGTTAATTCACTTTTTATCCGTCTCTCTGAGGAGATTCCTAAGTAAACATCGAAAACATGGTTTTAATCTTGGCTACTTTTCCAGATATATACCTGCGAAGTGATCACACAGACTTAAAGGTTCAGTACGTCAGCTGTCGTTTATCCTCCTGTGCTCACAAAAAACTCCATACAGTGCAGCTTACAGCCATGAAAAACTCTAATGACGAACAGCAGATCAATCATGAGAAGCTGCTGTATGTGCAACTCATCTGAAAGCTGCTCTGCATTCTGGTTCCAGCTCAATAAGCCTTAAGCAAAAAATTTCAGTCAGCCATTAATTTTAATCAAAATATGTTTACACATGACCAGCAATTCAAGAAAACAGCATGTAGTCATTTTCTGCAAACATGGATGATTGAGCTTATGTTGGCCATGCCTTGTTTTCCAGTTTTCTACTTCACTAACAGCCATTTTTTTTCCAGAAAAAAGGTGGCAAACATTGGCTAGAATGGGTGTTGTTGAAATTATATATCTTTAAATTTTAACCTTAGCTAAGAACGGATTTTAACTCAAAAAAATAATCTCTCCAAAACTCATACAAGCTGTTTTTTTTGTGCCAAATCAAAACAAAACTAAACCCCCAGTTTTGTCTGAACATGTAACATCTTTTTAACAGTCACTTGAGGCAGATTTGTAGGGCAGGAGACAAGAGACCTTACATTAGAAAATGTTTCCATGCGTCAATCAAGAGGGCATGGACAAATATCCTTTATTGCTTTATTAGGAGGACTTGTTGTGACCTCTACACCCTTAACAAACGACACAAAACTTTAGGCACTGAATGTAAAAAAATATCAACTGTGTATGTAGCACTGTCCATTATAGATATTATGCTGCTAGTGCAGCGAGTGTTTGAGGTGCATGTCGAGTTCAGTTTAGGATACTGGGTCACAAAGTGGGTGTTTCCAGGCAGGAAAAGTACAAAATCCTGTAAATTATATAATATTGAATTCTAGTGACAAGACAGCATGTGAATGGAATGAGAGGCAGTAAAAACTAAAGACATGGTATCGTTTTCCATTGTAATGCATCATTGAGTTAGAAAGGATATATAACCATGCACAGCAAAAGAAAAGAAAAGAAGCTGCAGCTGTCACTCTGTGTAAAGTACATAAAACTCAAATGTATGTGGACATATATGGACCGGGGGAGTAGGCCACAGGTCTCCAAGAGGCCAACATTTCTTTGCATCTGCAAAATTCCCTGCTTCCTCTATTTTTAATTACAACATGAAGCCTCACTATATACTACAAATATGGAAAGACATGAATGGTAAGTTCTTGCTCTCAGATAAGCAAAATATTAGCAGAATATTTAATTTATAAGAATGCTTTCATGATTTTTAGAAGCACCAGGAAGCTTATTCATCTATACAAAACTGATCAAATGATCTTCAATTAGATGGGATGGGATTCGGTCCATAGGGTTCAAAAATATTCTGTTCATTGTTTTTTTTTTTATTTTATTAAGAAGCTGGTGAACAGAAAATCGCATCATATCACAGCGCGGCTGTTCCCTGGTTTCCTACAGGGAAGCACTGAGGGATATCAGAACCATTAGACATCCTTGCTTGAACATGCTAACTTTTTAGTGCCATTAGCATAATGGGAAACAGAACAAACTGCTCTCTCTCTGCCTACTGAAACATGCTGCTCTAATTTCCGACATGTCAAATCGCACTTGACATCCACTTGAGCCTTAGGTATCGCTCTCAGAGAAGGGCTCTCACATTGAGGTTGAAGGCAGGGCTCTTAGACAATCAACTCAACTTTATATCAGGACAAACCAAACAGGCTGACTCATCCTGGTGACAAGCCTTTGATCAAAATACAACCATCCATCCAACCACAGCATCCTGTATGGTAATACACCGACATGTCAGTGTTTTTGGTCTTAAATGACCTGCGTAGCTCTCGTCTTCACACTGCTGCTACTGTATATGATGGCTTATGGCTACCGCTGTTCCCTTTTTGATCAATAGGCTCATTGGGGAATTGGATTTGGAGCACACTGCAATTTACCCCGTGAACATTTATCATCAACGACATGACCACTGCCACTCCCGCACGCCCACACCTCCAGGTATGGAAACATGGATGAAGACAGAGCTTCCTGCTGTTCAAACACTCTCACCTCAACCGGCTAACGTTTGGTACTTTTCATTACGCTAACACATCTCCTGGCTTCACTCAGTCATGTCTCGTCTCCACAGCGAAAGAGAGAGATGCGAGTGAGTGAAGCGATGACAGAGGAGGCGAAGCTGTAAAATGAGAAATCCTTGGTTCCTAAACGTCAAACTTAAACGATGACTGTTATTTATGATGCGCTGCACAGCTGTACCGTTAACACCTGTCATGCCACTTGATGGAAGACTTCCGTGTGGGATACACCTGTGTTTCCTCACTCTCAGCTCCTCCAGAAAACTCCTTGCTCCTCGCTCCTCATCTCCTCAGGGTACATTTAAATGCAAAATACAGTTACTGTTGATAGACGTCTCTTAATTAAGACATAAAAATTAAAAGGAGCAGTTTGGTGATGTTGTGAAATTAGCAACCGACAGGGATTTAAAAGATCTATTACTTTGAATAAAATTATTGAATTCTCATTTGAGTCTTTTGCCATTTTTAATGAGGAAATGTGCTGATGAGGAGGAAGCACGAGCAAGCACGATGAAAAGAATCCATTAAAAAGTAAACCAAAACTGAATTTTCTATTCAAAGTGAAGAGAAGAATCACAAAAAGATGCTTAAACAGCCAACAGAGACTAAATGGATGGTTAAATGTTAGCTTAGGTAAAAAAAAGTATCTGCAGACGTATTATAATAAACCCTCTCTGTGTCCTGCTGGGTCTTTGGTGTCATGTAAAAAACCTATAAGACAAACATGCATTCAGTCAACATTAAATATAAGATGGTCATACCTAAAATTACCCCAAGATCTTTAAAATACATAATTTTTGCATTTTAAGTCCATATGTCATTGTGCTGTTTACATGGAGTAAAAACTACAGTTAAAAAAAAAGAAAAGCCTCATTCTGAAAAGACCAAAATCAACAACTTTCATTGGTCTGATTCTCACTATTTTTAGACTTTGTTCATAAATCTTGCATCAAAATGTACTCACTTGAAAAAAAGGCAAATAAAAAAACCTAAAAGAGCTTTGAACTACAGTTTTTTGCCTCTGTTACTCAGTAATAATGTTTGCTTTGGTTAGGAACTATTTCCAGCTGCAGATTCAGTTCACTTGCAAGTATTTATGGCACCGCCGTTGTGTATGTGGAATCGATTGAAAATAAATTACAGCACCGATGCTCATTGTAATGAAGAAACACGTCAGCCGGTGCAGCAGTGTCGCTCATTACTGTGTTTTCAATAGTCTCAGGATTACAATGGAGGTCTGAAGCATGGAGAAATACAATTTCAGGCTTCGGCTTCGCTTGAAATAGATATCAACAGGATCGATTCATTGTTAGTGTTGGTCTTTTCATGAGGGCTCTGTGGAAAATATGAGAAATGTAGAACAACATCAGACTCGTCTTTTGAAGCTTCTCTGTTGAAAATGGTCAGGGATGTGAAAAAAGCTGATTTATTCATGCAAAATATAAAACAGTGTGTATATATCACATTTGCTTTAGAAGCCTTATCGGGATCTTAATATAGAAACAATTGTTTGCATACAAGAAATGACAAATAGTGAGATCACAGGAAGAAAGATAGATGGAGGATTAAACAAACTTTAAGTAGTGGCAGAGGACTTATTCCCATGAGACAGTCAGTTGTTTACTGTCCTCCCCTTCTTTGAACTATTTCTATTCTCCTCAGTGTTATCTTTGATCTTTTGTTTTGTGATAAAAACATAATTAGCTCAGCCACGAGCTACTTCTAATGCTAAAACCTACTTCTTGTTAAAGTATATTTAGCTTCCTCGATGCAAACCCCGGGGTTAAATGATCTTGATTAATCCACGCTAACCTAGAGTTAATCGTAACTCTGTGCCATTGCTCATGCGAACTAATTTGTAATGCAATCTTTAATCTTGTGGGAGAGAGGCTTGACATCTCTGGAGTACCCGGCAGAAATGATGTTTCTAGGCTTGTGCCACAGTGATGACGAGGGAACAATGAGCTGCGGCTTGATGACAGATTAATGTTCATGATGGCCTGTTTCTTCCGCACTGAACTCTCAACCAACACCCCGGGCTTTTTCCCCCATGCAGCCTTAACTAATCTTCTGCACTCTAATTCATTCTCACTCTGTGACTTAAAACTCAGATTTGTGTGAAATATAATATCCCTCTCTTTATGATTTAATTCCTCTTACTTCTGGGTTTTTCCGTGGTTAAAACAGAAGAAAACAGTCCTGCACTTTCTCCAACTCCTAATTGCTACATCTTGCTGTCAGAAAGTCATGACAGAGTGAATGAATTGTTCAGCCCACACACAGTATCATGCAAACACTCTTCTTCAGCAAATCTGAGAGAAATGTCCTGCAATTCCAACTTGGAAAAATGAGGAAGTGACTTTCAGTTTCTTACAGACACATGCAGAAATGTCAAAAACTAGCGCTCGGTGTAACTGTATGCTAACTTTAGATTAAAAACTACTGTAACTCTACAATAATGGCAACCCCAGCACTGCACAGTGTAATTTTAGCACTACATGTATTGCCACTGCCACCTCTGGGCTGTTGTGTACTTTAGTGCCTTATAGATTTATTGCACCTCGATCCTTGAAACCATGTAAATGCAGCCCTCGGTAGACTGATGTAATTCAATACTCACTCTTTGGCCTCGTACACCGCAAAGGGACAAAGGACTGGGATGTCATTCATTGTGAATTTAACCTTGAAAAACAAGCTGCTGCCCGCCACAACTTCAACAGTCTAAAAACTCCCAGCAGCGAGACAAGTGGCAAGTTAAAAAACCTTTTTTTTTAACATCCTAGTGAAACACAATCATTTAGTTGTTTTTTAATCAACAACCAATTAGAGGGAACGCTAATTATCAATGTCAACAGCTCCCGAATTCTCCACAATATAACTTTAACAAGCTGCTGAGATTTAAATAAGAAAACCGATGCATGTCAACGCATCACACAGAGAAAGAGCTGCTACATTATTTGTGCATTTGTTAAGTGGCAAATGAAGTAACCATTAAAATGGGTGTAAATGAGGAGTTTTATTAACAACATACTGGCCTTGGATTGCCAGCTCCCATTGTTTTAATCCTTTAGGCGCTGTTAAATTTGCATTATTATGATAAACTCAGTGTCTGGTGTAGTGAGCATTAGCAGCTAAGCTACGGTCATTGGTGACATTTGAATCAATCACTTCATCCAAGCAGCCCCCCTTTTTAAACTGACAATTACAATCAAAAAGGAGAAGAAGAAATATGATTTAAATGCAGATGAAGTGTGCAGCTTTTACCTCCCGTTATCACTCCTTGAAGTTAAATCAAACAAACACAACATTTCCAAAAGTGGCTCTTAAATAGCAATCTCAGTGATAAGCTTGAGGAACTGACCTTTCCTTTTCCAGGGAAAATGAAGGGGGGTGTGGGGAGGGTGGAGAAACCTCAGACCTGCCCATCCTCCAGAAGTCTCTCCAAACCGCTCTGTATTCAGGCCACCTTTTCCTCGTCTAGGATCTGATATCTGCACGGATTGCCTGCTGTCAGTCTCTGTGAAACAGAGCTAGCAGGATTTCTGATAGAGCGAAGGGACGACGCCGACTGCAAAAGATTGCTTTTGATGTGTCTGCTTAGAGGCTTGAGATGGACTGAGGCTTTATCCTCATACAGTAGTCGTCTCCTCACCGCATAAGCTTTGCGTTTGTTTTGTCATGTTTCCGGGCACTGTAAAGCACTGACATATTGTCCATTATGTTCTTTTAGATCAAACACATTTATCTTCATGCAAATGGAACAAAGACTTTATAGACTCTGAATGTATAAACCCAATCTCCACATTCAACACTTCTTGTGTTTTCTTTCAGACATCACATCTGTTGCCTGCCTGCATGCTAATTTGCGCCGTCGTTATGAACCGTGCTGTAAGTTAAACGGTTGTGTTCACACGCAGGGGCCACAAACACAGCGCGATCAAAGCTGAATGTTTCTGCTCTCTCATCTTCTCCATATACTTTAGTCAGGGTAATGAAATACAGTGATTAGAGAAGTAGAATTGGATTTTCCAATGCAGCCTAACTGGGATGGTAATTGCATGACATGATGGAGCACTACGGAGTGTGTGTTCGTGCACTTGTGTGTGTTTAACAGTGTATTTTCAGGATTTTTAAAAAGGCTTTCAACAGCTATGTGTGCTTCCACAAGCTGGACTATGCACCCCTCCCATCCTCCTTTACTTTTTAAAGGCCATTAGGAAATCTCTCCAGCCAGATTTTTACTGAGGTAGACAACAGTCTGTGTACAGTAAGTGAACATGTAATTAAAGGCCATAGGTGGCTTAAATGTGATGATTAATGTCTTCCATTTGCAACAAGCTTGCATATGAATATGGAAAGAGGCATCAGCTTCCATTAGTTACAGTATAAATCACATTTTTTTGATGGCATATGCCAGTTTGCCTGATACCTGCAGGATATTTCCAGCTGCCATAATCTTTTACTTCTATAAACTGATTGCTAACCGCTTTGAGCCTGAGCAACTGTGTTTCCCATTCTATATGTGGTTTTAGTCCTTGGTTAGTCTTCCATAGCTCTGACTTTCCTTTAGCTACTCCCTTATGGTTATTAACTGCTAACGGTCGCCTCTTATGGAGGAAGTAAGGTCTGGTCGCTTTCTCATTTTGCCCCACGGGGACCATAGCGCCATGGCAGTTAGTGCATTAAAAGGGAGACATGAGAAAGCCGAGGGCCAGCGGGTGAGTCAGTGTGTGCTTGGCCTCAGTAATGGTCCACCTGTGCCTTAAACCAAAGAATGAAAGCTACTGGGGTTTCGCTGTCAATCTGAACAGTGATGTGAGGTTTCAGCCCAGCAGAGGTAAAGCAGATAGTCATACAGAAAATGGTCTCCACAAAAACACACACACACACACGGACACACACACATATTCACACACAAAGACAGCCACTGCACTCTCCATGACACATAATATTGGGCACAACAGTGAGGACTAAGGGAGATGTGGGCATAGCTGCTGGCCTGTTTCGCCTAATCAAGCTGCTGGCTGGAAATAACAGCGTCATGACGAAGCCACCATGGAGCCGAGTCCACCAGGGATTTTCTGCATCAAGCACACAAGAGGCAGCCGAACAATGCTGTGCACAATGTTAGTTTCTCATTTCATTCTTGCTCCTATTTGATAAGAATGTGACAACTTTGAATGAAAATGTGAGTTTATATAAACTACAAATATCAGAGTTACTTAATCTTTTATTTATGATAACTATAATTCCAATCGTGTGAATCTCAGCAGTTTCTATGCTCTTAAGTGAGGCTCTTCAAGTCACAGCTAGTAAACACCTCTTAACACAGTTTTCTTAAATACACAGTGAACAAAAATAGAGAGATGTTTGTATTGTTAAAATATCCAGCAGGCCGTGTAGCAACTTAAAAAAGTGACTAAGTTCACTTTATTCAGCAGAAGTTATTTGCTATCGAAGGGTTAACAAAGTCTAAACAAGCAGAAAGTGTGTCCTGACATTTTTACTGCCGCTGTAAAGAAAAAAGATGTCAGATAATATAAGAAGTTGTGATGGCAAGTCCAAAAAGATGATGACGGTCGGAGTAAATCAGAGTAAGTGGAGGCTCAATTCACAGCTTTTGTTCAGCTGAAATTTTGTAAATCAACACTGAATCTAGTGAGTGCTGTCAGTTACACTTCACAAGTTAAATAATAGAGTTTAAAAGTTTATTTTTGACTTTGGCAGAATTTGAAAAAATTGGAAGAGAACGCACCTCATGTAAATTTAAATCCAAACACAAACTGTTTCCTAAAGACAGCTGCAGGTGATATACAGATGTGTTTTTAATGTAAAAAATTTTAAAATTAAAATACTTTTGAATATTTAGCAGAAAATAGTAACTAAAGGGATTCTTCTGGCTCTTGTAGCTAATTTTCAGACACCTCACTTAACTGTAAAAGGTCATTAATATTGAATTTTACGATTTTTTTTCATAGTCATACATATCAGATGTTCACCTTAAGATTAATTCAAGATTTGTTTATTTTTGAACACATTTATCAAACCTGCCATGTATTAATTGAAAAGAAAACATTTCTCACCCAAAAAAGCAATGCAGGACTTGTCACAGTGTTTCAGGAAACAATGTGAGCCTCTTGTGGGGACAAGCAGAGAAATGAAGGGGGTCTCAGCGGTCAAGCAGCAAAGTGAGAGAAGGAAAACATGAGGAGTCACACTGTGTCTGTTCAATACGATAAAGGGTTGTCTCTGCTGTCCTGCTGCGGGTGGTCAGGAGGCTCTGAGACTGGTGTGTGGCCTGAGATAACCATGAACAAAGTCTTGCCATGCATGAGTGATACTGTGTGCGTCACCAGCTACGAAAATACGATAAAAATCACATCTTTTGAACATCAAGTCTGACATCCCGGGACTGTCCTTCTATGAGAGAGGATAAAATGTCAAAACACATTCTTCATGCTTGCAATGTCTACAAATTGAGCCCAATGTCGATGTGACTTTAAAATTTTGACGTCATTAAGATAGGGGCATTGAAATATTAGCTGGATTACCTTGAAATGGCCGTTTCAGTTGTTTACCCAAACAAAGGCTTTAAAATGAATTTTGCTGAACTCTACACACGCGTGACCGCTGAAGTCTTTCTTTTAAACAGCATTTAGGTTGTTTTTCTTTCATATTTAGCAGTAACATGTCCAAAACCAGCTAAAGCAGTCACAGTA
Source organism: Acanthurus tennentii (assembly GCA_029783805.1). Classification (NCBI taxonomy): domain Eukaryota; kingdom Metazoa; phylum Chordata; class Actinopteri; order Acanthuriformes; family Acanthuridae; genus Acanthurus; species Acanthurus tennentii. The sequence continues at coordinate 17,539,423 of JAPZDZ010000026.1, read as the reverse complement.
AAGTGTAACGAACATGTCAAATGGATTGTGAGAGATGAATAACTTCATAAAGAGGGAATAAGAGGTTTGAAATAATAAGCACTTCAATGCTCAAATGCCAAATTTCATACAAACTGCATGTCGATTCAAATAAATGTAAAATATCACAACAGGACGATTAAAAAAGGCAAAGTAAAAAAGGTGCCATAAAACATGAATCTGTTTATTTACTCTTGCTAAATCAAGTGCAGCCATAAGAGCCTGTTTAGACACTGGATTTTGGGCCTCACTGTTAATTAATAAAACATTAATTACCGTGATCCTTAACATGATTATAGCATCTAACAGCTGAAGTGAACCTGTCCTTTCAGGGGAGAGACAAATGCCTGGCAGGCCATTGATTAAATCAAGAAAAGGAGGAAGAGTTAATTAAAGGCTCAAGATAGAGATCTAATAGACTTGCATACTTTGTGATATACGGCTCAGAGTACTTTTGGAGTCTGAAACTTGACATTTGGTGTAAAGTCTGCCATACTGGTAAAATCTCATCCTCGCTCTATCAATTTAATTAAAAGAGATGAAACACAAGGGTGTGTGCTTTTGCCCCAGACATTTGCTCATTGTCATATTA
>JAPZDZ010000026.1:17479067-17493505 GCA_029783805.1 Acanthurus tennentii | reverse complement strand
CAGCTTCTTAAATAAGGAAGTGAAGTTGATGGCAAAGTGACAAAGACGACCAAGTTAATATTCTCGATAGAAGTCTGGGCTTTAGAGGTGGGACAAAGTCATTGTTTAACAAGTTACAAGTAACAGGAAGTTTAAAGTTTTTTGCACTCAAGTCAAAAGCTTGAACTCAATTGTTAGATCACTGAAGTTGTTGCATCTCTGTCTGTAATTCATGACAGCAACGTTTTGCTTCTTGTTGATCAATGTGTATTTTTTGTGCATGAACAAAATTATCTTCGGTATCATGTTTTCCAATTTGGCCTCGGTAGCATTATCTTAGTTCATTAAAGTTCTTTCCTTCAACTTGATTTGACAGCTGATCTGTGAAAAAAAGGGTTGATTTACTTGAATTAAGTACCATTAAGTTGAGTTAATCCAGGCATAGAAGGAAAATTAAGTGATTAATGGCATTTTTTTTAAAAACACACTTTATATTCTTTGAGCTTTTGAGACCAAGCAGTTTTTTTTAAGTCAAAAGGTTTAAATCCAATTAAAGTCACAAGTCATTTTGGTTCGGGTCCAAGTAGAGGTCATTTATTTATTTAAAGTCCTTATATTTGTGACTTGAGTCAAAGTCATGAGACTTTGAGTCTGCAGCTCCGCTGAACTTCTGTTGTTTTTTTAAACCCAAACTCAGTTCATTGATGATTCAATTAAATATAAAGACAGTGGAGGTGGCTGAATCAAGAATGGCTGCCCTGGGAAAGAGGTAACGTTTAAAGAGATTGTGAGGATACTGAAAAATAAACTGTAAGGGTGAATCACTCTCATCTGATTTCACAGTCTAAAAAAACAAACTTAATTAATTATATCCTACAGGATTCCCTTTGGAGGAAAATAAAAATCTGATATCAGTCTTGATTAGTCCCAAAACAGGGAGATAAAACAATACAACACTCTGCAGCAGAAATTCTAAATCATACCAACAGTTAATTGATAAAATAGAGGAAAATGTAAACTTACATTCATGTTTCTGCTCAGTTAAATTACATTGTGTGATATGAGGAGAGACTCAGATATAGTTTGAACAGAGTTCTGTCTCCACATTGATGGCTATCACAATGATCACAGAACCGGAGGATTAAAACGGAAACTGTGTCTTCTGTCCAACCGGCACAATCTGAAAGCCTCGATTCCCCACAGCACACAGATTTGGGCCATGTGATACACTGCTGATCACCACAACATGATAGGCATCAAGAGGAGGCAGCACTTTTCTCATTTCTCTCTTACAGTCTGTTAATATTTCAGAGAATTGAGTTGAAGGTTTTGAACAGTAATTTATCATCTTTGTTGGATTAAGTTTGTGTGAGCAATCTTAAAGTATGGTATGTGTATTTATTGGCACTAAAGCTGCAATGGAGCCTGTATAACTGCAAAAACTGATAAATTTTAAATGTTCTTAACATCCTTGTTACAGGAATTTGGAAAAAACTTGTAATTTTCTATCTAAACTGCTTTTTTGTCCACTTGAGGGCAGCATATAGTTAACTTCTCAGTAAACGAATGCTCTTTTTACATTCAGCCCATTTAGAGCAACAGTTTGGTTCATTTTGAATCATGTAGGTCAAAAATTCACTCTCCAATATTTACTGAGTCTCCAACAACTCAGGAAATAAATATCTGGCTGTTCAGCTCCTAAATGTTTCAAGCAAAGAGTCAGCTGGTTGCTAACTCTTTGCTCGACTCATGGGGCAAAGTGAGTTTATTTTAGCTGCCACCACTGCCCCCATTGTTAATATGGAACTATTATTAATATTTAATTTACTTAAAAGTTCATACTAGCTAAGTAAAGCTGGAAAGTAAAGTTTTATTAGGAAAAATGCAAGGTTCATATTTTGACTATTCCGCTCATATTATACAGACGAAGCTTTGTATCACAGAGCGTGCAGGAAACAATTTCTACAATGATACGAAAAAAATAATGGTGCATAACTTGTGTGAAACCTAATGTACATCACCTTTTGTCACCCACTTACTCTCCAGTTTTCTCGTCCATGTTTACGATCTAGTTATCAAAGGCTGACAAATCTTCAACCAAAAATAAATAAACAAATCACCTGAGTTTTTCTATTTTGTTCCCATACACAATCTTTAGGAGTGCATTTTGTAAGACATTTTTTGCGTGTCTGTAAGCACATAGCAAGGCTTGCACTTTCTTTTCTAAAGCTGATAAATATAAAATATCGCTCTACAACCTGAAAGCGCTCAGGTTGTTTTGCATGGCTGCACTTTGTATCTCTGCTCATGACTGAAAGGATGTGTTGCATCCGGTAAGACCGAGAGCGACACTGCTTATCTACATGGAAGAAAAGCAGAAAGCAGAATTCAAGATTTGTGTTCTGGCCGGCCATAATAATGTTTGAACCTTGCAGAGAGGAGAGAAAATGTTGCATCCAGGGTGCTGATGCTGTACAGTTGTGCCAAATGCTGTCAGACAAAGTCTCCACATAGATGTGCCAGCATGTGCCAAGACCCAGAGCTCTGCCAGAACATACTGTCACCCAGAACTAATCTAGCACAGACAGGCATGGACAGGGCACAGTTTTCACTAATTTACTCACATCCCGTGCAGCCTTACTGCTGTTTTTTTTTGTTTTTTTGTTTTTTGTTTTTTTTTTTGCTGCTGACTCACAGTGAATTTAACATTTCAGTCTTAAAAAACAGCCCCTCCAGAGCTGTTTTCCACTCATTTTATGTACATAAATAACATTAAGAAGCCTGAAGGGGGAGGATGTGTTTCATATAAAATCTGTTTTTCAGTTTTCATTTTGCAGCTCTTAACATAAACTCCGTGAATTAGCAAATTATATCGGGAATCTAGTTTAAACAAATTAAAAATATGCAGATAAATCATATGCAGTTCAAATATATATCACTACTGACAGCGTCTCTTTGATAAATCTCCTCTCTCCATGGTGTAACAAAGCAGTTCTACTGTAACCATCAGGATTTAACGCAAACTTGAAACCTGCTCCAAAAGCCTCAGTCCATCATGTGCTGTAAAAACCAATGGGTGCCATGTCTACAAGCCCGGCCAAGAGGCTCAGCTGGGCTTTGTGCTGGGAAATGGACTGCTGGACCCTGCCAAAAAGCCCTCAAAGTCATTTCTCCCGACTGTAGTCTTGGGGATTCTTGTTAATCCACCGTACCCATCATCTCTAAATAAGTGGCACACTTGTGGAGAGGACAGTTTAGAAAGAGTGGTTTGAGGCTGGACACTTACAAGGCCTATCATTCTTCATTTCCACTCCACTGAGCAAAGCAAATTGGAGGAGGCCAGCGGGAACAGGTAGGGAGGCAGGAAGTCTGTGTGTCAGGTGTTGTTAAAAGTACTTTCCTCTCAATTTCCAAATCCATCACTCTTTATGGCAAATAAAATAAGCACACGGTACTTGACTAAAATCAACTGCAACATGAGTTTGCATTTTGGGACAGAGTACACGTTTTCACCATCTGCTCCGTCTTTACTGTTCATAGCTTTAATTTATTTGGCTGGGTGTTTACTCCAAATATAACCACTGAAAACTTTATTCAGAGTAACCGTTCTTTCTCTTAACTCTAACATGCCAGGGGCTGTTTGACTCCCCAGTCAAAGTCTGCTCTAAAAAGTAATAAACCACAGCTCAGCTATGAGCGAGAATGAGTTGTTTGTTTCACGTCACTGCTTTGCCAGATATTTGTTTAATAAATTGCCAAGGGGTAAGGCGATTATACAACCTAATTCTCATTGTGGCATTAATTGCCAAGCAGCTAATTAAAATGCACGGTGATTGGAGTGAACACTGTCCCGCAGGATGTAATAAAGCTGGTATTATAAACACTTGATCGTGAGACTGATACCATAATATGCACCATCTCCTCCTTCAGCATTAATGAGGTCTTGAAATTATACTTCCTGTCACCTTTTGTTACTTGCAGTCATCTCCGAAAACCATATCTGCCACTCTCATTTCCTGTCACTAATAACACATTAAAGGACTAACCTCCTGAAAGCAAGAATGATGGGCCATGTTTAGCTATGTAAAACTACTTATTAGGCTTTTATTGCTGAGGGGCAATAGGGTTAAACGGGCAGGATTAGCACACTGATTAATGACATTATCCCGCTAAATTGAAACATGGAAATGAACTGAATGATTCCGTCTTCCTGCTGATGTTTTTGTTCAATTTCTGATGTTTCTTTGTCATTTTGTGCTACTAATAAAAAATGTATAGCCTCAAAGTTGCCATATGTGTTGTTTTAGCACAAATTACCACAGAATACCTACATGGATGGATGGATGGATGGATAGATGGATGATCGTTTTTGTTGAGATATTGTATTGTAAACGGGTCCTATAATGCTACACCCAGCACGTTTAAAGTTGTGTTAAAAAATGCAATAATTCCTGAAAAAGGTTTTTGAGTGTGAATTTAGGGGGCCAACTTGTTTCTGTAGAGGAAAGTGTCTGTAGAGCATTGTGCAAGGAAACACGACCTATTTGGTGTTCAATACTTCGCAGTTTTGGTGCAACATATTCTTGTTTCAGTCCCACCAAGTTTCCTACGAGGAACCAATTGTAATAGATTGATAATGGTATTGATCCTGGTCACCTTCTCTGCTATTTTTAATGACCTTCTTGTAGGCATTTATCAAATATGGATATACCTTTTGTCCTCAACTGGTTATTTATTCTAAATGGTCATGAAAGATATTATCTATCCAAAAATTAAGCCAGAGACTCTTTTATGAATACAGCTGAATTTATTTCACTCAATGCCACATTTTGCTTTCACCAGACTGGCTTAAATGCTTTTTTTTATGGCTGTGAAGCAGCTCTGACCAGCTGGCATGCTCTCTGGCCCCTCTGAGTGTCACAGCACTATTCAGACCGCCGACAGTTGTTTCATGTCCGTCACATTAGTGAGACTCTGCAGATAATACTCAATATCTGTAAAACAGATGTGCTGGGAATGCTAACTCTTCACAGAAGAATGGCTTTATTATTCAAGTATGCAGAACAGAGGACGATATGAATTCAGAAAAGTATATTACCAGTGTAAATCCTGATGGAGGAATTAATATTCAGTAACCAGCAGTGTTCGTTGTCAAGATTGTCAGTTTTAAAACAGACTGCCAGGCATCCATTTCTATGAGGCATCACTGATTTACTTTTTCGCTTTCAGATCCTTTATTATTCCAAGTTGGTTTTGTTAAAAATGAGGAGGAAGAGCAATAATGCACTGAGTTAGAACTAAATAAATAAGGAAAAACAAAAATATGGAGAACAAAGAGAGATGAAAGGATGGATATCACAAGGAAAAACAGCACACACAATATATAATTCATGCCAATAGAAGTCTCTCAATCAAAAAAATAACAGAGAAGGAGTTAGATGATGTTGTGAAGCAACAGGGGATTGTGGGAGTTGCTGTTTTCATTGTTACACAATATCCATTAATGATCAAAGTTAATAAACATGCTTTATCGTGAGTGAACACTACAAACAGTAGTTAATTATTGAGTAGCGAGCTGGTCCCCCAGCTTCCTTCATCACTCCTGGACTTATTAACACTAATATTTTTCACAGTGTGGTACTATTTCTGTTGCTTGGGTAAAGGATCTGATTGCATCCCCCACCACTGGAAAATAGCTGGGTGAGAGAGCTTTGTTTATTCATTTGGATTAAGTCAAATAAAACATTCAGGAAAACTGTCCAAGGTATGTGTTGACTTAAAAATATAAATCATTTTTAGCACTGGATTGTCATTATAAATCATCATACCACTATTTTTCTGCCAAAGCACCAGAATACTGTGCCCACAGGTGCATTAAGCACTGTGATGGAAGAAAACGGTCAAGGTGAGATGTCTAGATTAATTTTGTGGGTCTGAATTTAACAGGAACAGATTCTGTCCATTAAGCATTTTATATGAGGAAGAAGAATGAATGAAATTGAAAGAAAGTGTCAAAATTTTACCAAGAACATTACTAAAAAATTTATTGTGCAAAATGTCTCTTTATGATCTAAAATCTATGTCATATTTTAATGATTACTAGGATCTCATTTGACATGCACGGTGAAACAAATACTGTGATCCACACGCTCAGCTCCATACGTCCTCTATTTTTAATGAAGGTGCACCACACCAGTTCCGTCACACAACTGGGATGCAACTGGAATAGCACCACACTCTCAGCATTCCTCTTGTGTGAATAAAAGTGCCTGTGGTCGCCGTTTTTTTTCTCTTACTGGGGAATGCCACGGGTGTCAAAGCAATCAGGAGAGCTGAGAGGCATAAAGTTAGCTGCTAGCCTCCTGCTGTCAGCCTGCTAGCACCACCACACTGGAGCCCTGATCCGACCTGACATATAGGACTGCAGAGGATGTCCACCATTACCTTTAAGGTCCTTTGTTCCTTTATAGGCCTAATTAACGATCTTCTTCTGCAAAATAACTCAGAGCCAGTATGTTTGATTTTCATGCAACTAGCTCTGTATCCATAATTTTTTAGATGACTTTGCAAAAATAACTACATTACAAATTTATAATGCGCCAGCCCTGCTTTTAACCCGGAGTTAGTCTATTTATCTCTAAACTTTTGCAACTAGTCATTTAACAAATGCTTTCACATTTTGGAAAAAAACATATTTGCTTGAGCAAATCCTAACTTTTTGTAAAATATGAAACTACGGTCTGCAGCTCATTAGCATTGCTTAGCATAAATAATAGAACCGAGGAAAATAACTAGTTTGTTTCTGCCCAGAGTTTTAAAAAGTTAGTTTAACTAAGTTGGAGACAAAGAGAGGAAATAGAGGAAAAGAGCTAGAATGGTTGTCTCAAAAGGGTAAAAAAAAAGAACATAGCTTAGCATAAAGAGTGGAAAAGGCTAGCTTGGTTCAGTCCAAAGGTTCGAAATCTGTCATCTCTAAATTTCACAAAGATATTTCTAAGTTAAAATTTGGTAATGTAATTATGAAATACACAAAACAAGAGCCATTACATAATCTGTTGAGCCTCAGAGGCACTAGTAGGCAAATCTTGCAACTTTTAGCCAGTCTAGCAGTTTTAAGTGTCTATGCTAAGCTTAACTAACAAACAACTGACTAGACAAAAGGAAGAGGAAAGCAAAAAACAGTAATTCAAAAGATGTTGAACTATTTTTTTAATGAATTCCTGTTTGTATTTCAAATGGACAAGTTATGATACTATTTATTTAAAGATGAATCACTTAAGATTCAACACTTCAATAAAAAATGATTTGGTGCCATAGCAGACTACAAGTCATCTACTACAGTGAGGAATCTGCAATGAAGAACCGTTTGCATGTTCATAGATCTTCCCTCTGGCTCTCCAGAGTCAAATAGACGTCAAGAGTGGGCTCATGGTTTAAGCATGTCAGCAGTGAGTACATGATCACTTGTGCATGCTGCTTTAATGGCACACCCCATGTTGCACTAATAGCTCATGTTCTTTTCCCTCCCCCATCCTCGTCCCCCAGGGACTTAACAAATGGGCCATCCACTGTATTGGAAAAGGGATTTCCCCTTGCGACTAATTCAGTAAATTCGTTTTTCCTGGGTTTTACTACCTTCTGCTTTCTGCCTCATTGGTTGATCCATGGTGGTCAGTGTTACAGTAAATGTTTTCATGCTTCCAGCCCATAAACAATATGATGTTTCAAAATGCATTGTTCAAGTTTTAAATTACTCCTCCACCTTTTCTTTTGCCTCAGCAGCTCCCATTTGAATACACAGTGTCTGAATGAATGTTGTCAATTTCTCATCTTGCTCAACAGGATGAGGAGTGTTTTCTCATCGTTTCCATCTAATTTTCTGTCTAGAAGATCAATAGAGTCACACACTTGGAGTGAAATAGCTCGTGAATAGCTGTGGACACACACCTCTAGTTTGCAGGCAGCAAAAAATGGATTACACATACATATATGCTAAAAATATGTATGTGGAATAATAGATGGCTGTGGCTTTTGCAGTAGTTGACAGCAGACAGTGGTCTATAATGGCTCCTCTATTGTATATTTAAAATGACTCATTTTCTTTATTTATAGCTTTCAAATGACACTGTAAATAAATTTGCACATTACACAGCCCTATGAGTGAGCTACCGGAGATGAGATTGCATAAAATGCTATTTTTCCCCGTTATTGTCTGCCAGGCATTTTCACCCCAGCTGATGGCATTGCGTGTTCTACATACACTTGCAAGTAAACAGCTGCACCCATACTTAAGTATTATATTTTGGTTTTTGACAGCAGCAGAGTGAGATTAGCGGAGATAGACAGGGCCATAATGATGACCATTTGTGTGTGGCTCTTTTCAAAATGAAGAATGACTCTTCTGTTTTCTCCTTCCTCTCATTATGATACTCCACTGCATTCAATCGACGGCAGACTATTCTATTTCCAAGTGTCATGTTTAATGAACACACAGTTCATTCATTTACAGCCAGAGAATAGAGGGAGGAAGGGAGGGGAATGGGCAGTGCGAGACTGACAGAGAGGAAATCAAAAGAAATGGGAGAGAGAGAGAATAAATGATGGTGGAGAGGGCGAAACAAAGAAGAAGAAATTGAGTAAAAGAAGGGGGGAGGGAATGAAAAGACAATGGGAGTTGGAGTGGAGCATCATGCTCAGTGCTGTTATATTCTGTGTACTTTATAAGGGTCCGTAGGCTGGAATTACTACATTCAAACTCACATATTAGAGAATCAGGGGATATCCCACAATTCTTCACACCCCAGGGTGGGCGTTGTCTTGTTGTAGTCGGAAAAGGTTTGACAAATGTGTTTTTTTCCCTTCATTTTAACCTCCCCAACACCCCTCTGCTTGTACAGCCAGATATGTAAGCATGATAACACAGACGTGGACACAGAACATGAGAAATGCATTTTGCTGTCTTGTACTGCCCACACAGAGCCGGGTGTGCAGGCAGATGTGCTTATCAATAATGAAACAGCAAACATGCGAAGAGACACGGACTCAAACGCAAACAACATAGCACACTGCTTGTGTGAGCTGCTGCAAATGTGACACCCTCAATTATCAAATTATTCGCTGATTGTTGGGGTGAGTCTTTAGAAGATTCATGCCTGAAGGGTTCCTGTATTCTGGCCCTTTGATTCGTCCATGCTACTCATATTTTTCTGAGGACAACAGCAATACTTTCAAGGTAAGGATGTGTATCCCTGAGCTGAAAAGAGCCAAGTCAACAATCCCCTTGGAATGCATTAGAGACTCATCAATGTTACCCTGCCTTAAAAACATCAGCTCAGCTCTTTTTTCTTTTTTTTTTTTTGGCCATCCCTTGTGGCAAACACGTACTCATTAAATATCTTCCATAACAAACGTTCAGCCGAAGAACAGGTGATGGGGAATTTTCAGGAGCCTCAAGGGGTGTTTGTAGCTATGAATAGAAGCCTGCAACTATTGATCTGGCTTCAGGCTGAAGAAGAATGGCTAAATTCAATAGATAAAATAAAATTTTGATGTTTCAAGAGAAGCAGTGTCTGAAGATGTCTGAACACTAAAAATGGGGGAGAAGAACGTGGAAAATCAACAGTCATTTTAATAGAAAACATTATGCAGAACTGTGACCTTACTGGTACTGAAGGAATTAAACTTCAGGCATCGGCAGTCCTGAAACAGCACTGTACCTTTTCACATCTACTTTTCAGCCCCATGAAATTGTCCATTCAATTCAGCCTGGGGGCCATGAGAGGGCAAAAAGAGTGAGATTATTTGAACTCGCTGAAGGTCGTTGGTTTTATGGACGAGGTCATTCACGGAATAGACCCTGTGGTGTTTTATTTCTCCTCTATCTCAATCTCTCTCTGCGCACCTCTCCTCTTTCTTGTCTTTGCTATCTTTTGGTTCTTATCTTCTCTTTTTTTTCTCTCTCCCAGCCCTCATCTATTCCCCTCCTTTTCCCCTGCTTTTGCTTGCACATTATTTATCTTTAGCTTGGGATATTTTCCCATTTCTCAGGCCAAACTGCGATATCGCAAAGTTCTGTGTGGGCTTGGTCAGGGAATCCAGCTGGACGTAGTCAAAGTGGTTTTAGAGATAACATAGCGGAGTAAAAAAAGGAAAAAAAAAAAAAACCAAGATGAACCCCATTCCCCAATGCACACACATATATAAACACACACACCGAGCAAACACACAGTTGGCATCAGTCTTTATTACATAACAAGAAATCCTTGGAGCAGAAGACAGGGAGATAGAGATAACAAGTCACCTGCACCTCTCAAAATCACTGGAGCCGTTCCATTTGTGCAGCACATCTCTTCATTTTTTCCCCTTTTTCTTCACAAATTTTACCCACAGGCTCAGTGGGACTTAATTTTTCATAACATGGAGCAAGACACAGAGGTGTGTGACTTTGCTTCAGATTTTCTATTTTGACATGTTTTCCTCAATCAAGGATTTCTGAATCCCAGTGGGCTCGAATTTTCAGCTTGTTTATTAGTCTCACGTGTTCCTGTGTTTTCTCCTCTGCCAAAAAAGAAATCTCACGCAGCTCCTGGCAACTGCAGGTACAAACATCTTCCAATATGAACTTGACTGAATAAAGTATTCACCTTGGTTTTCAGATATTGAGGTTATTGTTTTAAGGTGGAGGTTTTAGTGTTTGACCACTTGTGGCGCTGTTGAGAAACATTTCAGTGAGTGGATCTTGGGATTGTTGCTGTTGTGTGTTGTACCAGCAAGCTATCATTGTCCAGTGAAACACAGGTGATTTGGTGATAATGATTTTCAGATCAAGAGCAAGATTGCATGCTTCTTTGTGGATTGGGATAATTTTCCTTGTTAACCTGCAATGAGGCCACTAGAGGCCAGCACAGACAAATGGTTAACAAAAAAAAACACTGACACAAGATCTGATCAGTTTAGATTATTTTTGATTCGACCCAACTTTATTTTTTATTCACAGTGTCCAACTAATGAGACAGTTAAGTGCACTATAGTATTTAATCAGAAGCATAAAAGGCAGTAAAGTGAAGAGTAATGCAAATGTGAAGAAATATATAAATAACATACACAGTATATGCAGCAGGCAGAATGGACAGTTGCAGGTATACATCTAAATATGCAGTGTACTGTAAGAAAGAGTAACTCCAATGCAAGTAGTAGACATTACATGCAAAAAAAAACAGTTGGATATCAATGCATGCATACACTGTGGGACAGATATGTACAGTACAAATGAGAGGTGAGCATACATGTGGCAGTCAGGAAGCTGTGAGTGAATGGATGCAGTATTATCACCAGGATGCAGAGTTAAGCAAGCTGACACCTGAAAGGAAGAAGCTCTTCCTGAACCTGCTGGTTCTAGAACAGAGGGTCCTGCAGCAGCTTCTGGGGGAGGGTGGGGGTAAGGCAAGCAGTCTGTGACCAAGGTGGGAGTTGTCCCTGACGTTGCTAGGCTTCCTTCAGCAGACACTGCTTTGACGGTGGGGAGTGAAGCGTTGGGGAGTTTTCCTGACCCTCTACAATGCTTTCCTACACTGTGATAAGGTTGGTAAGAATGCCCTCAGTGGTGCGAAAGAAAGAGATGACCACAGTCAGAAGAGACGGATGGACCATGTTGAGTTTCCTTAAGAAGAAAAGATGCTGATGAACCTTGATCAACCAGGGTTAGAGTGTGTAGAGTGCAAGAAATGGCCTCTGCTGTAGACGCAAGGAAAATTGAATATGCTGACATGCTCCCCTATACAGAAGATGTGTGTGAGTGTGCTGTTATAGGTCTCTATAAGGTCCACAATAATGTCTTTGGTTTTCTTGGATTTAAGATGGGAGACCAGGCTGTTGTTAGTGCTACTAGGTGCATATTGGCTTTAAGACATTATAATTTTTTGATGGAAATGTTGAAAAATACACATGATGTTTGACTGGGGAATTTTTTGTGTTTTGGGTCTTGAAACTGGTGGGCATCACGACAAGATGCTTGGCGTGAAGCTTTGGATGGCGAAGTATGAGAACAAAATTGTGTGGTGTAAGCTGCTTTCCAGCAGTTTATCAGAGATGCTTTGGGAAGGATTAGCCAACATGTTTCCAGTGCAGGTAATGGAAATATGATAATACAACTAGCTGCTGACTTGTTCATACGTGAATGAATCTCTGCTCTGTGATGATCTCTGGTTACTTGTTCTTCCTGCAAGTCTGCATATTTAGGTCAGTCATCACACAGTTTGGTGTTTCTTCAGAGAAGGAAAAGTTTTTGATTTTATCTGTGTTTTCTCCCAAAGGTCTGTATTATGCAACTATTTATGAAAATGGGGCATTTGCAACTGAAAGGAAAACCAAACTTGTTTATCTCACAAGCTGTGAACCCTTGTTTTATGAAGGAAAACCCAGACAATCTGAGACTAGTAACCTTAGATGAAATCCCTAAACTCTAGTCTCTTTAGTTGTGACACTAACCAGACTTCAGCTTCAGGAACAAAAATCAGGAACTTTGAGACAGTATGGGTTCGGCTTGCTGGTGAACATGCTAATTACAGAAAACATCCAACACTGCACAGAGACATCTTGAACATAGCAGCATTTTTTTTTATGTTTATGAAATAAGATAAAGCTTATTCTTTATGGATTTATGATTGTCACATGAGGAAACATGATTGATCATGAACATTCTGGTGCACTGAATAAAGTATATGAACATCCTTTGTCAGATTACAGCGAAAATGTATTACTTATTTAGGACAAATACAATTCTCACAAGTGGAGCTGTGAGGTTTCCACTTATTAAAGACATGGCCTCATTAATGCAACTATTTTTTCTTGTGTGCTTTCCTGAGATTACCGATCACTTTATCAACAGCACAGCTGAGATTTTCTTCACAAGGTTATCCACAATAAAGATGTTACAGTTCTGTGGAAATGAAGATAAGGCAAAGAGACATGTCAAGAGGTGCATCTCCATCCACAAGCTGGGACGTTTTTCAGCGAATAAGTAGGGCAGCCCTAATTCTAATTTGACAGCCTCTTCTAACGCTTTTTTCCCTCAGAAAGAGATGAAGGGGAGAGAAACAAGCACAGAGTCGAAGACAGAACTGTGGGACTTGCACACATACATGTACATGCATACGCAAAAACACATGCATGCAAGCAAACAACCTAGAGCAGTTCAACTGAACGTCTAGATCATAATTCTTTGCGTTTCCTCTCACTCGTTGCACAGCGTGGGCAAAGTTAGCAGCAAGAAGAGCAACACTGTGGCTCACAGACTTGCTTCCTGCAGGCTCCCATGTGATTTTGTGTATTTTTCTAGCTGTGTGTCTTGGTGGGATTGAATAAATCCACCATCATGCCTGAATATTTTGGAGAATCTTTCTTCTGGGTGTGTGAGTGAACAGTGTTGAATGCTTCAGTGTGTTAGTCCTTTTTTGAGCCCTCTCCACAGGTGTTTAGTAGGGCATTGCTATTTTATTTCTCTGCAGACTGATTGAGCTAGTAGGAGGGCAATAAAAAGGCTTTTCATCTGCTGTTTGTAGCCGTGATTTCACAGGTGGAGGGACCCCACTTTCAGCTCTGAATACATTAGCAGCAGGTGCAGATGGATGCCACGCAGCTTAGTGTGTGACAGTCACCGCTGTCATCCCACATCCAAAACCCCATTAACAATTTAGGGAAAACATTGGTGGATCCTCTGCCAATTATGCAGCATCCAGGCCGATCCATCCGACACCACTTATCACTTCAGGTTCAAACAGTGTCAAGTTCCATGCATATATACATATTCATATTGAACAGCAGATTTTTTCTCAATTTTAAAAATGGGAACTGTAACCATTTGTGGAAATGATGCTAGACTTTATTCTTTTCTAAAACAGCTGTTGAAGATTTTCTTTTCTAAAAATGACATCTTATTATATATTATCATATATACACACATATCAATTAGTCCAATACAGCAAGAGTATCTGGTTGACTGCATCATGAATAAGTCATCTGCAAAATGAAGCTAAGAGTGTCAGTGAGACATTATTATAAAGATCAATAGGTTCCAATGCTACTGATGTCAATTTAGTTGAGTTAGCTCTCTTAATTCTCTTAATTCTCTTAATTCTTTAATATATTTTCCAGCCTTTTTCTCTTTTCTGATGGCAATGAAGGCATCACTTTAAAAAAAGAGAAGTCCTGTATATTTGTTTTCAACCGTACTCCAGTTATTGTCTGTAGCTGTTGTTTTGTCCTCACCAGCTATGGTTTTACTGTGCATGTGTCTCATTCTAGCTTTTTTTTTCTAAGGAATCTTGTTTGTGTTGAATAGGAAATGCGGCACTATCTGTGTGTCTGTGCCTCAGTGTGTGCAGCAATACAAAAATTCATTAGCTTCCTCAGCTATCACCTCTGACTCCTCACCATATCATTAAAAAATAACATGGTATTTT
>JAPZDZ010000026.1:17443443-17458294 GCA_029783805.1 Acanthurus tennentii | reverse complement strand
CAAAACTGAAAAAATGATTAACACTTGGTTAGTAAGGACACAGACTGTCAGTGTCTTCATTAAAGCTTTTGTGGACAGTTGGACACAATGCTAGAACATTGTTCCATGGCTTAAAGCTTAAAAACCTTCAAAGTCATGTTGCTGATGGCTGGATCGTGCATTGGTACTCTGGTCCTGACAAAATAAATTAGAAACTTAGCAGAACTAACCATAGATGCCAAAACACAAGTTCATAAATCTTGTTTGGTAGCTAGGAAAGATTTACCATAATTGTCCCATTGATGCTGTATCTACACACAGTGCATAATACTCCTTGTAAACAACTTGAAGAAAATAAATGGTGTACTTCTTGAATACTTCTTGAATACAGCTGAAGCTGCCAAATAATCATTATCTACAACATGTAATTAATTTTTTATGCACAAAATATTGAATAGTTCAGCATATCAGAAAAGGAGCTTAATTGCCTTCTTGCTTGGAGTTAGAAAGGTACTTTATAACAGTAAGGTAAGGTACCATGAACTGATTTTTAGCTTAACTTAGCTTGAAGATTGGAAATGGATGGAAACATCTACCTTGCCTGGCTCTTTCAAACAGCTATCAAATTTGCCTGTTAACCAGCATCTCTGAAGTGCACTAATTATCGCATTATATCTAGTTTGTTTAATCCAATTTAAGTCCTTAAATGTAGGTAATCAGGATGAATAACTCGGAGTCTCTGTTGGTTGCCTGGTAACAGACATGAGAGTGCTATTAATCTTAATTTAAATAAGTGATCCATAAAGTTTCCCACAATGCTGAAGTGTTTCTTTGCATGACCAATTGGTTATCAGAATTTTAATAATGACATGACTCTGCTTTGGCACAAAGTACCCTGCTTGAGTCACATGGGGACACACATTGCCGTAACAGCAAGGCACTCTCTCCTAAAGACTGTTCATGCTTATGAAAGCCCACAATTAAAACTACTTTTATATTGTTTCAAAGGTCACTATTCAAGATTATAGTTTCGGTTTAAACTTATGCATAATAATAAAGTTCATTTTATTTTCAGTATAATAAAGTTTTTTTTTAATAAAGTTTATTCACAGGTCAATTAATAACCGTTTTATATGGCAGGAAAATACACATTATTTAATAGCGCTATCTCCTAAAATCTCCTTTTCCTTTTTGCATATACAGGAGAAAATACATATACCTACTTCTGACTATTGAGTGAACACACTCACAGTGGGCCTGTGAAGTGCACTCTATCATGTCTCTAGGTAACTAATGCACATAACAATAACACCAGCTGGTAATGTCAAACACAGAAAGGTTGTGTCTCTCCATGTGCACACACACACACACACACACACACACACACACACACAGACATACACACACACACACACACACACACATATGACATATACACACAGACAGGGTGTAGTCTGTTGCCGCGGATTCCCGGTCGGCTTTCATAATTCACTCACAGATCTATTCAACTGGCTGAATCCTATCCGCTTGCTGTGAAATCGCTCTGACCCCCTCCGTCACGAGACTCCTCCCCTCCGTCGCCACGCTGACCTCATGACTGACTGAAAATTTGACCAATTTCCACTGGAACCTCCACTCGAGGCGTAACCAGCCGACCAATCAGAATACTGGTGGGCGGAATCATCGTGGGCCTGGCATTCACGTTCGGTTGCAAAGGTAGGCTCAGGATAGGATTTTATGAGTTTTCTTTGACATGTTTTTTTATTATTAATGCTTTAATTTATGACATTGTGTTGTATGTGCTTGTTTACAATTATGTATCTTTAAATATATATGTTCGGTTGGTATCAGGTCCTTTTATGCTAGCCTAGCTAAGTGAATAGCCCAGCAAAGTATTCCAAGCAGAGAGAACAACGGTGATTTTCCCCTTTTCCAACAATTGTTTATTAAAGCTGTTATTGACTAATGGTTGTATTGTCGGATGAAAACGGATCGTGGCTTTGCACATTGAAAACTGTCAAAGCATCCTGGCTTCCATGATTTTTGACGGTTACTACAATGTAATTGCTAAGTTACTCGCATTTAAGTTTGCTTTGTTTAGCGGTTAAGCATTTTTCCAAACACAGGGCAAAGAATAGGTGTGAAAACACATTGTTTCCAATTATACCGAGCTGTCTTTCGCTAATTCTGACCTCTTTGTTTACATCTGTTTTGGTGTTCAAGATTATACTGGCTTCAGTGAGTGTATCTGCTCACCGCATATTGATACCCCTGCTCAGGGAAACACGTGTTAAAGCAAAACATCTCTGAAACTTAATACCTAAGACATTATGGCAGACTAATGTTATTCTTTACCTAATGATCTAGTAATTCCAGAAAGCCTTTTCCCGCTGAGTGAACTGACTTTGAGCTAAGCTGAGGAGACATCAGGACCGACAATATCCTACCACACCTCTTCTTCAAGTAGCCTCCTCGGTTGTTGGATACTGTTTGACTTTTGGAGCTATTTGGACGCAGTCATTTTCAATTTACTTTTTCTTTTTGGACGGAATGGATTTTGAAAAGACCTAACCTGGATGTTTTGCTGTACAAGTGCTGTGAAAAGCGTGCCGGTGGAGTTGATCAACTTTTAAAGTGGTCGCATTAAGTCTCTCTGGAGAGGAACTAACTCAAAGCTAAGATGGATCAAGCCAGCGGTGGGGAGGACCCGAATAAACCCTCCAAGAAGAAGTCAAACGAGGATGAGGGTAAAAACAAAAAGTTGGTAAGTATTCAGAGTGGCTCATGTCGTGTGCAGTGAACTATCACATCCTGTAATCCCACAAGCAAGGGTTGTTTCACATCTCAACTTTAGTAGCACTGGGAAAGTTGTACTGCCTCACAGCTGTATAAACTTCAGTACTGTACTTTTTATTACTTCATGTAAAAAGATGAACCCCCTTTTATAACTTTACTATCAGTACTTAGTCAGTATGATCTCTCTGGTAATTTTAAATCAAACCAAGCCAAGTTGGACGTATATCTCCAGTGCAGTTAGTAAAAAGCATGTTGTCAAAAGCACATCTCTGTTTAGTGCAGGAAAGGACTAAATAGTTATTGATGTGTTGTTATTAGTTTTTAATGCAGCCTAATATGGAGAGGCTAATAGCCGTTGAGCTGAGCAAAAGAGATAGTGTTTCGCTGAGTGCTTTTCTTTTGAAAGCACTCAGTGCATCATGTGATTTTCTTCAGTACATCTCCTGAAAGTTCTTTGAAGAGCATTCTTGTTGTGACAGTGGGACTTAAATGTGTTTTTGATTTGTGTACTAAGACTCAGCTCAGTTATGGAATGACTCATTCTGAAACTTGGTGTCAATGCGGTTTGGGGTGTTTTTTGAACTGTGTGAGTGTGTGTGATTGATAAAACTTACCCTGCGTCCGCCTAAAGAGTCTTATCAACTCAATGAATGACGATGTCTTTTAGATTACAACTGTAAACTACATCAACATTCATTTTTTTTATTAATAGCGTCTATATTGACTCATCCTCTTGGTAGGTTTATGTGATGTGTGTACCTGTTAAGAAAGTTGGCAACCCTGAGTCTGCATCATCTGAGCTCTGGTGTCATTGAGCTATTCCTGCATGTCATTCATTGCCTGGAAATGAGATCACAAAATTTGGGGGTGTGG
The DNA here is from genome assembly GCA_029783805.1 of Acanthurus tennentii. Lineage (NCBI taxonomy): Eukaryota > Metazoa > Chordata > Actinopteri > Acanthuriformes > Acanthuridae > Acanthurus > Acanthurus tennentii. The sequence continues at coordinate 17,454,646 of JAPZDZ010000026.1, read as the reverse complement.
TGTTAATGGTGGACTTGTTGTCCTGGATTTTGTTTGATATCTGCATATATCACCTCTAAAAACTCATGCTGTACTTTGACATACTTGTACAAATAATAACTTTCACTAGAGTTGTGAAAATAATGTCTTGTACTTCAAAGAGCACCCAAAACCTACAATTAAGAGCCTTATTGGGTAAACTGAAGCTGTGGTCTTGTATGTGCTCACTTGGATTGAACGCAATACTGTAAATCTAAATTATAACACTGAGTGTGTTGAGTGCATGTCATTGTGTACACTGTAAGCAGCTGTAAAAACAAGGGGTTGAAAGTCAATTTCTGTGACCAACAACAAAGACTTTGGCTGCTGTTGGTCATCTTTTCTGCTTTTCCACAATTGTAAGCATGGAAAGCTTGACTGCATTTCAACCATCTGGCTGACGTCAAGTACAAACAGCCAGGCCAGTTGTGGTGTTTTATATTGCACTTTTTAGTGACCTGAAATTGTTTGCTTCTTGTTTTTGGTTTTTTATGATTTGAAAGTTTTGTGAGAGCCAGTGCTGCCACAGGAAGAGATGAAAGAAGGTGCAATTCAGGTTTTCTTCTGTTTCTATTTTTGTGAAAAGGGAACAGTGTGCCAAGTTGGTGTGACTGTAGGCTGACCACTAATGACTTTATTAACACCTAATTTGTTTACTTGGTTGCTGTTTTTTATTACTCTGGTATGCAGTTGTCCTTTAACTAAGGCCAAAGATACATCTGACATTAACATGTGTCTTGGGTGATCTGATCACAACTGGACTAAATCAGACATTACAGTGAAAATTCAAGTTTCCTCGTTAATTTTAAAGTATGTTATTCTGATTAGACCGCAGTGATGCATACAGCAGGGGTTTGACTCCAACACAAGGAAGTTTTTTTCTGTTTGCATTGCAAATGAGCTGTCATTACGATATCAGCACAGAAATCTGTGGTGATAGTATATCAGTTCACACCAGGTGAGACACAGTGTGTTTCCACATATTGAATGACCATTTGTTATCTAGTTTAGCTCATATATATATATGTACAAATAAACATGTATATCATTTTAGTTTGCCAAGACCACATGCATTTTTGTTTATAACCAATGGCCTTACAGTATTTGCCAGCTTGCTTGCACAAGTGGACATGTCATGTATTAAAACACAAAAAACAAAAACAAATAATTTTAGAAAACATTTTCTGAATAAACTAGAAGAAAATAGTAAAGTTTTCATCATAGACAATGTTAATAATGTTTACAAAGTATTTCTGATTGCAGCAAAAGTGCATGTTTTGAAGGCAACAGAGAAATGGCTTATATTGGTAACCGTTAACTTTATTTGTAAAATTTGACTTTTTTACTATTGATAAAATGTTGTCTTCTTTCATAAATTTTCTGGAAATGTCAAACCAATCCATCAATAAGTCCCAGACCACCTACGAATATATGGTCTGAACAATCAGATTTTAATGTGTCCTTAAAACATCTAAAGTGGATTCTATATGTAGAACTGTGCTAAGATAACTCAAGGGGTGTGTTATTCCAGGTGCAAACAAGACTGTAGAAATGAGGAGGTAAACAGTACCACTGCTGTGTACAGGGGAAACATTCTCAAACTTATAATCACTGTTTGTGTTTCAGCAAAACTGAGGGAAAATGAGGGAAAGTGTGACCATAATAACTGCCTGACAGGAAATCCCAGAGTGAACTGAAATGACGTGCACTCCCAGATCTACGAGAGGGTGTTGTCTTAAGAAATCCTAACAGCCTGCAACTCTTAAATGTCCTGCCTCTCAAGAATGATATTGTTTGCAAGGGTGTCCAGATGATGTAATCACTCAGCAAATCACTTGTAGGAAGTCTATAAAATCACTGCTTTGTTCCTTAAAGTGTTCTCCAGGGCTGGACCCTGTTGCTCAATCCTCCAAACTGAAAAGTCAGATGCAAAGGGAGCCTCAACTGTTGACATTACGAAAATCTCCACACAGCTGAACAACAGAGTGTGGGAGAGGAAGTAATTTTTCATCCCTCGGTGGAGCCATGACCTATCCTCTCTCATTTATCCCTGCCTTTTAGCTGCCTCAATATATAGTGTAGTCCTGGGTTTGTCTGCATACATGTTAATATGATAAAATGTGCAAACATAAGATATATGCATGCTTTAATCAATGAAACCATAATTCAGGATATGTTAATGAAGGGAAATGCAACCAAAATGATTTATGTTTCAAGATTTTTCTACTAGATGATTATGTCATTATTAAAAAATGTTTTGTTTCCATAAGACACTTAAGACACTTAAAGATTTAATTTTACTTTGGTCTTCACTGTGTTTACCATATATGGAGCCATGAGATTACATTCCTGACATGCAGTGTGGTTTATGTGCATGTGGCCCAGACAAAACGACGGGTTAATATCTATCATGAGCAGGATTAAAGTAGGGGTTGTCACTGACTTTTAACACTCAGAGCAGCTGAAAGGTAAAGTGTTATTTGCATTGCTAATCAGCAAAGTCAGTTCAGTCTTTTAAAGGAAAAACACAGAATGCTGTATGTTTACTTAACAAGTCACTGGGCAGATTACATCAGAGCAACAACATTTGGGCTCTGGGCCTAGACTGTAGATACCAAACACAGCCAAGAACATTGAAATAATACTAAAGCGTTCAGAGATATATATAGCTCAGAACTTTCTTTTGTAAGTAGCTATACTTTGTGAGAATGTTCTTATCTAGATGTTGTGAAAAGATGACATCTAATAAAACATGCAAATGGAATGAGCTCCTCTTTAAGGAATTCAGGGGAGCTGGTTTGACAGAAGGGAGAAAAATTACCACTCTGCATGCCAGAGTAAAAGGTGACCTCGCACAGAACAGCACAAATACATGCCTTCAAATCAGAGACTGAGCAGATCAAAACTTAGACATACAGTCTGAATGTAGAGAGCTATATTTATTTTGTGCCTATATATGAATAGATTTGATTACTACAATGAAAGGGAGTGTTTTTGGTTTAGCCAATGTCTGTTTTTTATGTGAATGGACACTTAAGTATTCCTTGTACTTTTAGCATCACATGACATGCAGTCTTGTGACAAGCTCTGTTTACTTGCTGACCCACTAGCCCACACACCAATCTGATGTGATAAGGAATGATTTTGTTTAGAAGCTTTGCTGAAATTTTAGATAATTAGTAGTATTAGAGAGTATAGAAGTAATATAAAAATATGAATGATTCACTGAACAGCAAATTATGATCTAGCTGTTTTTTTTAAGAGAACATTTCCTGGAAGAGATTTTGTGCAGAACTACAATTTATGTTTACCAAAAGGCTTTGGCTCTACTATAGTGAGTTTGTAAAGCTGAGATTGCTTTTCAACAATCAGTAATGCATTGTTTAAAGTAGTACATGTTGATTAGAAACTTGTAATTCACAACTACAAAGCAGAAATACTAACCTCTTCCTCTGCAGTGCATTTGGTAGGTCATTACCTGCAATTTGATCAGTCAGTCAGGGGCCTGATGAATGTTGTCTTAATATAGCATATAGATTGGTAAACATTTTAGTGGTCAAGGTCTAATAATAATGTTGTTTGTCAAAGTTAACTATTTGTTTGAGATATTAGATATTACAGACCTTGGACTTAAGACCAAGTGTTGTTAAGAAATAAATGTTGTTTTGCATATTTGCTCTAAATTCAAACATACCAGTTCCCAATTCACTTGATGAGTTAATGTCTAACAACCTGAAGATTAGTTGAAAATATGTTTTAAAATTTTGGAAAAGGTAGAGAATTCCTTAAAAAAAGAATTCTAAAGTACTTTTTATAATAACAAACAAACATAATATTCGCGCTGGATTTTTTTCCGCTCCTTTAACTGCTATAGCAAATTATAAAAGAACAAGTAAAGTGTGCAGATATATGCCATTTGGTGACCTCTGAATGTTTTGAAAAAAAAAATTTAAAAAAGAGGCTCACTGTGCTCTGGCTAGCATTAAGTTTCATGAATCATCAGGATTCATAATATGAAATCATGACACACGTAACGTTGAAAGTAGTGACCAAGGCAGAGAAGTCACATTCATGTGAGTATTTGCTTATAAAAGCATTCTGGGTAATCAGAGTGGACAAACCTGTCCAACCAGCTGGACGGTCTAGTTGTTAAATGAAACATGTCTAATGCGAAAAAAATGCAAATTAAAGTCGGAGAAGAGTGGGTAAAAAAAGTACATTTTTTAAACTACATAATAGCATCTGAGTGGTCAGTAAATGTAGCCTACAGTAGCTAGCTAAATGTTGCTAAAGTTGTGTGGCAGCATAAATGTAAATGTATTTTGTAGCTATTTTGTGACTTTCTACTGAGGTTAAGCAGGGCTTTAAGGTGATAGTTTTTTCTCGGTAGCCAACGGTTTTAAGAGTTTTGTTCAATGTGCTGTTAGTTGCATTAACGTGAAGTTACCTATTAGCTACAGCTAGCCAGGTGCAGCTAATTACCGTTAACGGTTGTTTTCCAAATAGCTTACTGATTGCAGTTGCAGTCTGGGAAAGTAACGGTAAAACTGTGGAAATACATATAAGCACAAGACGCAACAGGACGTTATCAGCATTAAAATATGGCATACAACTTCGCTTACCGTCACATTATCACTACAAGAAGTTTGAAAGGTAAATATCGATAAAACCTTAAATTCTGTCGAACTGTTATAGTGTCATATATTGTGTTGTCCTGTTGTTAGACCCAAAGGTTCCGTAAGACAAGGCCTTAAACAGTTGGTCTAAATCTGATATTATCATTTCGGTGTCTGTTTTATCAAGATTTATGTTAGCCCATAATACAGCGTTTAGTCCAAATAACAAAAAACAAATCGACAGCAACGCAGTTTATTCAACTAAGAAAACTTACAGATTGTGTATTTGAAAAGGCGTGGAGAAGAAAGGTTAACAGAGAAAACGTTACCGACCAGATGTAGCTTCCTACATCCAGATGTAATGTAATTCCTAATTCCAGATGTAATTTCCTCTTCAGTTGCCTTATGGCCGATTGTTGTCAAGAAACGTTTCACCTTATGAGGCTTTATAAATAATAATAATAATAATAATAATAATAATAATAATAATAGTAATAATAGGAATCTGGGGCAGAGCCCACTCCACATCAAACTCACCTGGGCTACAAAAAAACATATCCAAGCCATTTTTACAAAAAACAATAAGAGCAAAACAACATCACAGATCTGTTTTAACTCAATATCTGGTCTTGCTCAGTTAAAAATATGAAGACACCGAATCTGTCATCACGTTAGCCTGTGTCCATTAACCAGCCTGTTTAAAATCACCTTTCAAACACTTCCACAATTCACCTGTCTCTCCTCTGTTTAGCTCTGTGTGTGTGTATTCAACTGAACAGGACAGAAACTATTTGGTCAACACGACCTTAACAACAGCACTTAATGTGCTCAGCAAACTGGAAGCTTGCTTCTGTCACCATGACCAGTCATGACCAGGGCATATTAAACTCTGACAATGCCTGCCCTGGTGTTAATTAAATAAAACATTTTACCATCACATTTTCTACTGAGTGTTGTAACTTCAACATTGTAATTTCCAGTGAGCTTGACCCCGTGGGTTTAATAAATTAATAAGTTCTTTAACAGTGGTGTTGGGAGTGAGACTGAGCGATTTCTGCAATTTTGTGTTGCAAACAGCCTTCAGAAAATACTGAATTAACATTTTTTTCCCCTCCAGTTAAAGATAGACAGTGCAAGAATTGCATAAAACTTAAGCAGAAGTAAAAGCTGGCATAGTTTCAACATTGGCACAATGGCAAAGGCCATTTTTTTCTATCAGGTGTTATTTGAGACTGTTTACAATCTATAATTAACTCTTATTAATTGAATTGGGACTTAATGATTGTAATCATGCTGGTCATTTAGTTGGTAATTAAAGTAATTAAGGCTTCAGTAATGAATGGACAGTTCAGCATATCTTAAGCAGCGGTGTCTCTAATATGAGACCCTGGACATGAGAACGCTTAGTGGAAAGGCATACACTGCATTGCACTCCATGGGTTAGAAAGAAATTAGATATTTTTTTTTAAATAATAAAGGTATCATTAACTTTTATTATTTCTCAGTTTAATATGGATGTCTTTTAATATGCAAGGCCTCATATAAAATTTTGTTGCTTAGAATAACACTACTAGCAGTTCCTGAAAATACCTGAATGGCAGCTAGAAACAGCAGTTTGAGTTTTACTTTGCATTAAAATTTACATTTTTGTTTCCCCTCACTCATCTTTTCTAGAGTCCAAATATGCAAAGACAGCATATTTGTGTTTTAGCCAAGTGTGCTGCTTGGCAACAGTGTTGCACCATCCTGCATTTGACAGTATCACATTGGAAGTCATATTTTGATGACTCACTAGGTCACTGCTATTGGAAGCTGTGGCATCTAAAGCATTTGAGATTTTGATACATGACTTTTGGGAGGACCTCAGAGATAGAGATGCGCTATAATAACCAATGTCAATATTGGCCAAAAATAGAAAACTTATGCAATTTATTCGTGTAGTGATGTAATTGTAGTAGATAAGCAGAGCTAATATAAGTCAGTTTGCTTTTATGACCTCATGCACTAAAAATAGCATTGCTGCCCGAAACCATATTACAGTCCAAAATTAGGCACAAAGGTTTGTTATGTACCTTTTTGCAATTTTTTGAAAGACCATAGCATGTATTACCACTGAGAGTATTTTGGGTCATTTTTTCAGTTTTGTAGTTAGCACAGCTTGTCACACTGACTGCTCTGTATTGCTTATCTCCTTTTTTGTCAGTTTATGTTTTGTCACATACTCCTGTCTATTTGTCTTCCATGTGCTGCATTGGATTTTTTTTTCCAATTTTAGATTAAGCATTATTGAGTGAATATAGCCATGACTGTGTTAAGGAGACATGTGAGAAATAGCAGGAAACAGACCACATGTGAGTGTTTAAAAGGCATTCAGGAAGTTGGAGAGAGGAAGCTTGGAGAGGGGAAGTGGTGAAGAATGTTTTTCACATAGTGGAAGAAACCAATTGATTCACTGCTATAACATCACCATCTCAGATAAGCTCTTGATTTAAGATTGGGATGTATATTTTTGCTACCTCTGTTAGCAAAACAGTCTGTTATATCTTGTTACAGATATATATATCTTGTGCATCAGGGCACTCAAATTTTTCTCTGTGTAACAAAAAAATTAATTTACAAACAGTTTCATTCAGTAGTTTGATGATTCATGAATGGTCGACTGTGTTTTGACTCAGCAACTACAGTCTGATAGAAGCCAGGATGAAGGGATTTCCCAGCTCTTTTAGTCTTGTTTTATATTCAAGCACTATGATGGGGAGCTTTCCCTCTTGCTAAATTAGCTGAGAAGAGTTTGTTTGACAGCTACATTGACAATTTTTTTATGAGAGGCCGCTCCAAATATGACCGAATGTGTTCATAGGGAGATTAAAGCAAGCTAGTTGTACATTTGAATTTTTTTGTTTGTTAAACCTGTTCATGTTATGTAGGACACTGACTACTGGCTGACAGTACAGAGTAGACATTAGATGCACAGCCTGATATCTGTCTAGTTATTAAGGCTAGACACAGGGATATCATGAGACATCCTTTTTTCAATCCTGAGAAGCCATGACAGGCATAACAATTACAGATACAAATACAGTCATGTTTTTTTTAAGGCACTCTTGGACTTGTACTCTTAAAAAAACACGTCGAAATGGCAAGCACTCAACACTCAAGTTGTATGTATATCATTAGCCAGCAGCTTGCAGATAACATCAGGGTCATGAGTTTATGTTTTTACACTACAGCAAGTAGAGAAAAAGCCTGATTTGACAGATGTGAACAATGCTAAAACAAAAGTCGTCTTCTAACTTTAAAACAGCTTGAATAAGTTCAAATAACAATTCTAATGTGAAAAGGTTCAATTCTTCTGATTGCCTGTGATAGACTTCTTTTAGTAGTCCGTAAAGTACAAATTATATTTCCCTGTAATTTCATGAGCAATTCAGGAAGTCTGTATACTGGCTTTTCCGGTGTTTCTTACTAAACCACCTTTGTAATGGCTACATATCATGCCAGCCCTTGAGAGTACAGTACTAGAAAGTTGCTCTCAACAGCGTCAGATAACCTGAGGGCAGTGCTGTGCTAGTCTGCAGTCACATGGTCAGGCTATCCAGTGTGGAGCCATTAAAATCTTTGCTCTACAGGCTTTTGTATGCTTCCCCTTTTCAATAGTTGCTGTTTTAGGACACTATAACAGTACCAGCACTCTCTTGAAATAATAAGCCTGTCACAGGCTCATGCACTTTTAAAGGCACTTCAGCTCTTACAGAAATCTGTTACTGTTTTTTCCCCTGCTTTTTAAAATTAATCACATATTCTGAAATGTTTTGTAGTTTATTGAAATGAATCAGATAAAGGTATCACAGAGACAACACCGTGAATAAGAACTGAGTCAACACTGCATCTGTCAAGACTTAATTTATTTGTTTAGGAGAATAACTTGGCATTCAGTGCTTGATTAAATTGTTCCTAATCCAGTTTGCTGAGAGGACAAGTGTGTCATTATGGTGAATGTGCGTGATAGATTTTTTTCTGTGTCAGGATAAGAGGCCATGTCTCCTGCTGTTTGTGTGTTAGATTGCCACTGCCACAGGAGTATGCTTGTGGCACTGCCTGCAGTCACAACACTGTGTATCTAGTGTGAACTTTTAGCACTCTGTACTTTACTCTCTTAGTTTTACTCCTGTTTCTTTACTATCTCACGGTCAAAGTTTTTTGAGCCACTCTTAAGTCTGATACATATCTTGAAGGAATGCCAAGGGGAAGACTGATTGCATTGTGACTATTCTTATTTTGATTGTTGCTAATAGAATCCAAAATGTATTTAAAAGTAAGGTAATAAGTGGTGGTTTTGAGTTGCTTATTGACAGTTTAAATGCTGCATCGTCAGCCATTTAGTAAAGGGAAAAATCCCTAGAATTTAATTTTGGTTGTCATCTAAGCAGGATCTTGTTCCAAAGAGCAGTTTTACTGGGTTATCTTTATTTGCTTTTTTGCTTTCTTTTCAAATGTAAAAATAATTACTGATTCTAAAGAGTAGTTGTGGATTTTATTTGGCAGAGTTGTTCATGCTCAGTGTACGATCCTCTTGGAACAGGCCTTAGAGCTGGAGAGATAAAAAACATGTTTAAATAAAGATGAGACTTAAGGCAGTCGTGAAAATAAAACCAGATGTTTACTGTCATTTAACATTCAAGAAGAATTATTTGCATAGAATGAGAGAAAACACTGGGAAGAAGCATTTGTATTTCTCTGTGCCTGCTGTCAGTTTTTTTAAAGTAAATAGATTTTAAACTGATAAATGCCCTCTCCATGTAGTTTGGATTTATGCCACATGAAATGGCAGGTGTAAAAAGGGGTTGTCTTGTGTCTTTAGGGCTGTTTTCCCCCATCTCTGCTTTGCTCGAAAAGGGCGTCCTTACAGTGCAAACACATAGGCTAATTTGATAGATTTAATCAAGAGGGATAAATGTTACTTTCATGCTTACATAAATCTTTTGTAGCAGCCGTGCTGTGCACTACCTCTCTGTTTGCAAAGACTGCCATTGAGAAGACTCTGTAACAAGATTAATTTTGACAAATTGATTTGTTTGGACTGTGTCTAATTCAGTTACTTGGCTGGTATTTGGTGCTGTCTGATACCACTCCCCCAAAATTGAGCATGATATTGGCTATTCTGTACATTCTATCTGATTACACAAGGATAATGATGTAATTCTATGTTTATGGCTTTGACCAGCAAACATGAGTCTCTAATGTAACTAAAAGAAAGTGCCATGACATAAAAAAGCTTGAAGCTACAGGTTTTTCTTAACCAGAAGGTGTTGTGTTTTGTTGTGCTGTTGTGTAAAAATGGCATTATGAGACAAAATACATAGAGTACCTCAAGATAAAGGCATAGTTACTTTAGTTTAATAACTTAAGTCTACAAGTCTGTTGTCAAATCTGTATGATTTAGCGTTCTGGACAAGCTCCACACCTTTCTCTAATAAGAACTCCGGTGCACCCTATTGAAATGCTCAGTAGCTACAGAGGCACTTTATGTAGACATCAAGAACAAGACATAATTAAATTTTTTTTCATATTAAGTTTGTTCCTGTTATCTGTTTCGGTATTCTGTGCAGTAATGTATCAGCTTTCACTGGTAGAGACTGCATCAGATTCACTTGTATATGTCCTCTCTCTGCATATACTTAGGTGTTTTAAAAATGTATTATTACCTTTTCTTTCCTGACAGGTATACGTCTGACCTGTGAAAGACTTAAGGAGCTTTAGTTGTGTTGACAACAGTGCTTGTGTCTCTGCATCCTTTATGTTCATACTGTTACTGTGCTGAAGGGTGCTTTCATGTTAACAAGCTGTGGCAAATTGGCAAAAGTTTTCCATGCAACTGTGAAGATGAAAACAGCAGTCTCTCATGTTGTATGCTTTATCTCCATGTAATACACTCTTTGCTTTTGTCATCACAAACAGCAAATGATCCTTAATTGCATATAAACAGTAAAAGCTATTGAAATGAGTAATACATTAGAAAGTCCGCACTGCAGAATTGGTATTGTCAGAATTACAATTCGAATTATCCAGACCACTGTGCAGTGCTGATGTAGAGGTTTCTGGATGTTTGTTTTATTACAAGGTCATCACCTGACTGAGCCAACAAAGTCCCTGTGTGGTCAGTTTCATTCTCACATTGCACATTATGCATCAACATTTTGTAGTTTCACTGCTCTTAGGACATAAATCAGCACCGTTTTCTTTGCTTGTAGCTCCTATTCCTATTATTGTTAGATGTGAAGTTTAAGTATGTTGAGTTTTACGCTGCGTCACTGTGTAACAGCTCTCTAATCAGTCACTTACGTAATGAGTTAATCATAGTACATTACCTAATTGTTCTAAGCAGTGTCTCTTGAATGTCATCAATGCAGCTTCAGTCTTCTTTCCCTGGGTTGTTAATGTAAGCAGCAATTGATTGTGCTTTATTTCACTTAATAAGACAGACAGGAGAAGGGAAATGTAGGGACCTGTTTAAAGGCAGTAAGTACATTAATTAGTGTTACACTTTGAATAAGCAACACAAAGTTTTG
>JAPZDZ010000026.1:17430359-17443343 GCA_029783805.1 Acanthurus tennentii | reverse complement strand
TGGAATTTAAGGCCACATCTGTAACCAGTTGTAAATGCGGCCAACATCCACTATCCTGTAGCTGAACCAAGCAGTTGATTAAACAGGGGCACAAGGTAGTTTCATGATGTTGCCGAGAACTATCAGGAGCACATTGCATTACAGTCTTCACTGCCAAACATGGCTCGCTCCCAGTAATCCTTTGTTATTATTAGAACTAATTAAAGTAAAACCCAATTTCCTTCTAAACCCATTTTACTGAGCCATCGTGGCTACTGATTTTATAGTGATAGTTCCAGTGAGTGAATTAAAATGACATCATACAGATGGTCTGGTTAAATTGGTTGGGAATAACAGGCGTTGCTATTTAAAAGCTGTGCTCTGGTAGCCCATATGAAACAAAGTCAGTCTTTTGTCCATCTTGGGTGAAAATTAATTTTAAGTGGCACCTGTTAAAATGTCATATTAAAAATAAGAGTAATGGCAAGATATATCCCTACACAAGTTAATTTAGTATTAATATTAATTTTGTTTTGTGATATTAATTTTGTTATTGTGGGAATTATGCATACTGGTATTGGTTTTGTGTCCCCAAATTGACTCAGGTTGTGGGATATTCCTTTGTGTGTTCATTTTTAAAGATCAGCATGGAGTCATAATCATATTTGATTAAGGAGGGACCCAGAGCTAATTTGATTAGGTTATTTAGAGGAATACGCATTTGGTAATAAACATTTATTATGATGAAAAAGTTTACTTTAATAAGCAGGAGAAGCCCAGAGGACATGCAAGCTTAATTGTTAGATGTTAAATTGCGTTGTTGCGATGTTGCCAAGATAATGGGCAAGGAAAGGCCCTCAAGTCAAGGCAATTAACCAAACAGTGGTTTGATTGTTGTTAAATTGATTAGAAAATGTTTAAGTACTCCATTTGAAAATTAGCTATTGTTTCACGCAGTTTTAAACTGCAAGAGAATGCTGGGCTTAATGATACATACGCTCAGAGTTAGAAATGGGAAAAGTTGTTGCTCAGGTCAAATTCTTCGCTTTACAGATGTTGTTACAACTCGTGTGGCTTTGGTGAGGCAAATACATAGACATCCCTAGCAGAATTCTCTTTGCATAATGTCTGCTGAATATGACATGTTTGTTGTCACGACTTGAAATAACAGTTTGGACAACACGTGAAGCCAGATCATAGAGAACAAAGCTTTGTTTTCTGTGGTTCATAGCTTTATTTCCCAACTGTTGATCAGTTGTTGCAGTGAGAACTAGTGATAGATTTGGCAGTTTGAGTGTCTGCTCAGTGTTGCCCACAGCGCCAGCTGATGGAGATGCACAGTGGGAGGTGCAGGTTAGAGCCAGTCTGTTTTCTCAGCACAGCAACAGTGGTCTCCTGATTCGAGTAGTGTGGAAATCTGCTGCTGGAAGCCGGCTTTATGGCCATCCCCAACCCACATCTCCCTACTCATTAGAACTTCACTGCCTAGTGCCACAGCATATGGCAGTGTCGTACTGCTTCCCATTTGAGGTGTGTTTCAAATGGCTGTCCCTTGCCGAGCCACAAGCCTTCAGCAGTGCCTTGTCTTATTGTGTCTGAGATGAAGATAAACATCTGTAGTAAAGAGAATTTTTGTCATATGTGCAAGCAAACAGAGATAATGAAAAAGACCGGTAATTTTTGCCTGAAGTTTTTTTTAACAGTTAGTCAACTATAATGTGTTTGGCCACTGTCACTGCAGGAGATGCTCTTTAAAATTCTTAAACTCTTAAGAAATAACTAATTTTTCCAAGTTTGTATTGCCTTTTTTAATAATGTATTATTTTTTTGTATACACCACATGTAAACCAGCTATTACTAACTTGCATGTTTTCAGTTGGTGTTATGAATGAGTTTGCACATTTTAGTTGTGGTTGTGGGATTATAGGTGCTTTGTCTTATTTTCTGTATTTGTTTTTTATGTGTGTCTTAAAGTGTGTGTGCTTGCAGTGTTCACTCTTGAACACACAGTCACGTTTACGTACATTAATATTGTATTATTTGGGATCATTAAGTATTGTCACATCCTACACATGTACAGTGTCCAGTATATGCTCATAGCATCACTGGGAAAAAACAAAAACAAAATGGACCAATGCTAACTGCTTTTCAGTCCTTTATGTCTTCTCTGTTTTCAATTAGAAACCTAATTTGTGTTCCAAGAGGGAAATGAGGTGGTATTCAGTAGGGATACAAGATATGTTTTTTTTTTTCAGCTGATAAGTAATGCTAACCATAAATTCATAATTTTGTATTTTAAAAAAGGGTCATTACCTGTAGTTCATTTAGACCCAAGGGTCATAAAGGCTAAAATGCAGGGAGCAGAGATAGATGATTTAAAAATTCATAGCTAAGACCAACCAAATCTAATATAGCACTACTATACAGAAACAAGGATTTTTTATTTTCAAATGTTAATTCTTTTTGTCTTTCTATTTTATAAATCTATTAAGTTAAGTAAAACAGAAAACTTCACAAACACATTATGGCACATTATAAAAGCAGAATGGCTTTATTCGGTGGCTCTATTGATCAGCCTTTCTGTAATTTCATTATTTAGATGATATATTATAATAAGATTTCACCACTATTTGGTCAGTATACTGTATATCCTGCATTTCTAGTATCCAGAGGACTCTGTACATGTGAACACATTTCAGATGGGATACATACTGTGCACTTTGCGCTGTTGTCATTTTCTGTTGGATTTTATTTTTCATACTGTGCCCTCCCTTCAACAGAACATACACATAAAAACATTGGCTGATGATATGGTAAGGTGCCTGGTTTAATTTTGGTGTGACTAGTTTTGTTTTACATCATCTTATGGTTTGTCAGAGCTGCATGGGACTTTTAACTGAAATATAAGGATGGATCAGATGTGCAGGATTGAAATTTTATTGAAATAGTATTTTGCAAAATAGAGCATAAAAAAATAAAGTTGGGTTAAAAGTAATGTAACTATAGTGTAACAGTTCTGTGTTTTGCAACACAAATGTAAGGATTAAACCTATACCACCTAATTGTTATGGTAACCCTCCATAATGCTGTGTAGATTAAACATGATATTTCATGGTTCTTTTATTTAGAACCACAAACGTCCTAAAATTTCCATTATGAACAAATTTTAGCCTGTAGCATCCACACTTTTGTAAGCAGCTCATAGATCATTTAGTGTGCAATTATCAGCAGCATTTCCGATTAGATGCCTGGGGCTTTTTTAATATCCTTAGTTAACAAATAGCCTAACTTTGACACTTACAAGCTCATGCAGTATTGCATTAATTTTACACTGTCAACATGCAACCGCAGCTGTCAGGAATGATACGTTTTTATCTAAGCACATAGTATGTTTGATCCATCCAGTGATATTTCAGCAAACTGATATTTTTATCACCATGTTTGTCTTTTCCTTTCATTTATAAATGTTCATTCATCCAGCATGTCCTCCTAATTCCATTTTATTTAATATTACTAACATTGACTAGTTGCATGCCGTTCATATTCTTTGTCTGCTTCCAAACTAAACTTTGCTCGAATGCATTCATCAGAATAGCATCAACTGATGAATATAACATGGAAACTTAGCTGAAACTTACAGATGTTTTCACTCCATGCTTAAGTTGTTATTGTATTCCAAAACTATTCTAATGACATGGGCACAAACCAGGTAATTCTATGGGTATGATGGTAAGTAAAGGTCAGATTCATATGGCATGCAAGGCCAAAATAAGGTGTTTTGTTTCACATTTAAAATTCCCCCAAATCCCCAAATTTTAATTAGATACTAAAAATACAACACTGCATACTGGTAACGTGCAGGTTTTAATGTTTTTTAGCCTCACTCATGTTTCTAGAGGTGGGGATTGTCGATGGACTGCATGACAGTTTAGAAGCAAAATTGATCTGTTCACAGGAATTACCCTTTGACTTTCACAGAAAAAATTAAACATGGATCAACATAGAGAATTTAGGTAACACCCAAAACATTCATCGTTGACTCAATGTAATTAATTTATTCAGTTATTTCGTACTAGTCATAGAGTGTTTGATCCTTACTCTGTCCCCACCCTGGGCAGTACACCACCTCACAATGTATAATTGTGTACAGCTTCACAAGCACTGAGTGTGATGAGGAGTGGCTAGATGTGAAATAATGGGTGTTATGCAGGTGTGGTAGTTGTCACATGTTGGGTGTGATCAGACATGCAACAGACTTGAGCCTTTTTAGCCAACTAAAATCAGTGCAACTATGCTTTTAATCAATAGAAAGTTTAGTCAGGAACTACTGTTTAATGACTTCTAGGAACTTGATCCTTAGTAAAACCAACTACTGTTCTGCATTTTGTTCTCATTTTTTTTCATATTTGTTAGCAGAAATGTTGACTAAAATTGTGTTTACTGTAAATTGTAGTGAACAGTACTCTCTGAAAACAAGACCAAACAAATCGTTGATGTGTGAGGATATAAAATTCAGATTACAGGCAGTTAAAACCAAAGCAGTCCTTTAAAAAAAAAAAGAGAATCTTTCAGGGTAAATCAGCAAGAAACAAAAACAGTTAGCTTATACTTGATCCAGTCTTAACTGTATTTTTAGCTGTGCAACATTTAAATATCTAAATACTTTTTTCTTTCAGCGTGATCGCATCACCAGTTTCAGGAAGCAAGGAATGAAGAAGGAGAAACCCCTTATACAGCACCCCACAGATCCCCTCTCTACCCAGGCTGAACTGCCTGTTCCTCAGCCCCTTTTTGACGACCGCTCCATGAACCTCTCGGAAAAGGAGATTATTGACCTCTTTGAGAAGATGATGGTGAGTTTGTATTACTCTTGTTTGTTTCCTCTGTATATTATCATCTTTAGCACTCTACATGGGTTTTACCACAGCTGCCACTGGATAATAAATAATGAGTTTTCTATTACGAAAGCTTTAATTTATTCATTAATCTGTGCAAAGAAGCATATAAATAAAGCTGCAGTCTTGGATGTTTGAGAAGAGGAGTTTGACAGGGCAGAAAGTTAAGTTTGAAAGCATCTTTATATCAGTTTTACTACCCACAGATTTCCACATGTTCTTGTTTTACTGCTGATGAGATTTTTTGTACCAGCTTTGCCAGACATGTAAAAAAATTATCGTAATAAAGTAACTTTTTATAGCTCTCAAGATATCATGGTTAACAGTTCTCAAGTTTAAATGAACAAGTTCATTATTAAAGGTTGATTTTTTTTTTCACCTTTAACCGTAATATATGTAGGAAACCCTTGCCATGTGAAGTTTCCAAAAGTTTGG
Organism: Acanthurus tennentii; assembly: GCA_029783805.1. NCBI lineage: Eukaryota > Metazoa > Chordata > Actinopteri > Acanthuriformes > Acanthuridae > Acanthurus > Acanthurus tennentii. The sequence goes on along the minus strand of JAPZDZ010000026.1, from coordinate 17,438,034 downwards.
GATTAAAAACCTTTGACGTAATTGTAGAGATTTGTGGAATGATGTAAATATTGATTAGCTTTAACCCACACAAATAAATACTGAAGAAAGTGCACACGGTGACAGAAAACAGTGCCCTCTCATGGGGTTCCAGAGGACCTCCTTTTTGATAACTGACCCTGACTGGAGGCTAATAATGTTTCCATTTATAAAAGTTTCTTTATTGAAGCATTAAAAATACCAGAAATGTTTGACATAAATACTTTATTTAATAATTTGTTATTTATCAAAATAGACTTGAAATTTATACAGTATTCAGAGGAAGATAAATGCATTTTGAATTCAGATGTTAAGCTTTTGTAAAGCAGGGCTCCACCTTCATGTTCCCTCGGCCACTGTCAGAAGAACATCAAACTTTGAAATTCACTTCACACTCATCTGTGGGGTCAAAGCTCTGTCACACTTGTGATTTTCTCCATTGAAATGCATTTTTGGCCTTATGTACCGCAGGATTGAAATCTAACAAAAAGCTTTCAGCCCATCTCTTTGAAGTGGGGAGCTGAATTACTCTGGCTTCATTGCATAGGTTGTGTGTACTATTGTGGATAATGTCTGTGTGTGTGTGTGTTCGTGGTACGGTGCCTGCCTTTCCTTTTTTCTCATACAATGGTCTTTATTGCTAGGGCCAGAGAAATGCGACCAGTGCTCCTGGTTTTCATCAGGTTACTGCTCAATGTTTTTTTGCCTGGGTGCTCATCCCTGTCACTCAGTTCACCTCTCAATTACTATGTTTGTGCTCACAGCGGCGTGACATTAAACCCAGGCTTCAATTTGCTCAGTGACAGACGACACAGAAGGCATGTTTGCTGGTCTGACATTTGACAAGCCTTGACACTTGGGGTTGGGAGGTGTAATTACAGTAATGAAATCAAAAAGGAAAAGGGTTATTTACTTATGTACTTTTGAAGCTACCACTATTTGCTCTCAGACTGTAAACTTTCTGCTTTGATGTAGCAAACACAGAAATGACAGCGCGGGTTGGTTTCTTTGACGCTAATAGCTTCTTTTTGGCTTCTATCTGTCTTTTTGATCTCTCTATCTCCATTTATGTCATACACATATACATTTTAGTCGTTCTTTGTCTTTCCGTCCATTCTGTTATTGATTGTTTTGATGGTGCCACATGCCACAGCCTCAGATGTGTAGCCTGCTTTAAATGAAGGGATGACCCATGCCGTATTATCGAGACCACCCGCTGTGCATTAATGAGAAGAAAGTGAAAATATTTTTTCTCTGTAAAGTGGTTTGCACTGTGTATCTCAGAGTCTAAATAGCACACAGCCTATTACTGAAAGGTCATCAAAGGGATCTGGGATAAAATAGGAAGAACACTCAGTCAGTGGGGAGGAAATCTAAATGAATTCTTTCTGTAATTTTTGAAGCTAATCATTGAGAGCAGAAGTATGTTGATAAAACTACAGGGAGAGTCAAAAATACATGAAAAAAACATTTACTTCCAGCACTGCCTTTAGAAGGGTGTTGTGTATGTTTTTCCTCTTTGTGTCCTGTCGCTGGATTTCCCAAGATGTGCGCAGCTAGAATTCAGAGCCCCTCATCAAAATGCACAGCAGTAAATCCACTGATGAAATGTCCAGCATTTGCATCTCACTAAGGAGGCAGCTGTGTTGCAGTGGCAGACTTCATTTCCATGGGTTAAACCCAGGAACCCAGTAGCACACAAACTATCGTGTGAACTGATTTCTTTAGAATTCATTAAGCTGGACTATACTGCAGACACTGCGCCGCACTTTTTTGTAACAGAAACTCCTTTCATCAACTCCTTAATGTCTGTAGAAGGACAGTTAAAAAAAGCAGAGGTGTAATATCGGTTGACGTCAGATAAATTAACTTGTTCTCTTGATCCAGGTTAAAATCCCCCTGATGGCTTGACATTGTGTCCACTAACTACAGAGTGGCACTAAAAGTCATATGTGCTTGTTTGGCCATTAGCAATCATGGTTTAATTATCCAAATGATGCTCACTTGTCTCCAAGTAGGCATGATTGAAATGATTTGATTTCAGTGTCAGTTTGTCTCTGTTAACACTCTATATAGTGCCCTCTCATTGGCCGAAGAAGTATTGAGGTTGCAGAGACAGAGGACCAGTGAAAGAAGAATGTCACATTGCAGTGCCGCTGTGGCTAGTTTGAGGTTTTATGTGCCTCTCTATGCACCATTGTCAGGATGAACACTCCTAGTAATAAGCTCCTGTGTGATCCCTCAGCAGTTACACTCTGCACCAGGACATTAAAACCAGCCCACAGGAGAGTTTCTGTGTGTGCCCTTGCACACACGGATCAGACTTGAGGGTAGTGGACAAAATAACCGATTTGTCACAGTTGAATCAAAACATTTTTATATGTCTTCTACTTTTCTTCAGATCCACTTTTTCCCATGGTGAGGACTCTCCATTTCCATTTCAGCCCCAGACATATTTGATGGTAGCCATTAATTGCACTTCTCTGTGTTTGAAGCCTGTGGCACTTTGGATTAGGCTGTGTTTGCAGCCACATTGGGCTTCAGGATTTTGAAATTTAAGCCCATCTTATATTTTCTATACACAGGGTAGTCCCACAGTAGAAAGAGAGTGACATGCTGTAGGTTTTTTGTTGTTTTTAATCTACACCTCTCTCACAGCACTCATTGTATTTAAAATGAAACAACTGTGATGTTCAAATGCATGTTTAATTTTTAAAGTAATATATTTTTTGACATTAGATAAACCAGGATGCAGGTGTAGCACTTTAACACATTGTACTTTAAATGTAGCTTTTTCCACTTCACCAAACATGTGGACTCTCTTGTCTTAATTGGACTGAGCAGCTGAGAGAGATTGACAGGAAGGTAGTGAGAGAGAGGGGGGTTAACAAAAGGACAGCAGAATGTGATAAAGACAAAACCTTGGTACATGGGACACACTGAACCAGGTAAACCCAAGGAAACACAATTTAAAGGTCAAATCATAGCTAAAATTAAGTTAAAAAAAAAAAAAAAGATATTTGGTTGCAAATGCTGAGAAACTCTTTGATCCAGAGACTTCATCTTATGCTCAGTATGTTCCTTGTATATGCACTTCCAGGCCTTTATAGCAGTCATTCCCACTAATTGCTGGTTTTACTGGGTGATCTCTAGTGACTGAAACACCTTCTCAGTTGAAATAAGTTGAGTCTGACTACGAATCTGCTCAACAATTAGGGACAGAAACAGCTACAAATACCCTTAAGGCTGAAAGTCAGCTTATTAACCTCAACCATTGTTACATTTCTCATCCAGTGTCCTGGAGGACAGAATCAAAGAAATTTGAAACACAGTGTCACTGTCCTACTTCTTATAGACTGCACCATAATTTACATATACAGTGTTGTAGTAGACTAGACAGTGTTCCTGAAACTTACTCTCAGTGATGCTTGATTTACCAAGTGTTGCAGAGTGACATTCGTTTTCGCAGAAGCAACACAAGTTGTGACTGATTAGTATTAGAAAATTCTTTACAAAAAGCTGTGTTGCTTTCTTTGTATCTCCACGGTCATTGATACAAGCTCAGATTTCAGTTACACCAGCAGCGTAGTCGAAGATATCCTGGGACTCTTTTCATGTAGCCTGTGAGGGTATAATTAATAAAAGAGCATTAATCATTTTGGAGACTAAACGTGGAGGGCTCATTTCTCCAGTTTGCCCCCTGACAAGCGTCCCGCAGGCCCACTGCTCCTGCCCCTCCTACAGCATACTCACCCCGCCACATTTTGCCTCGTTTATTGAATGCCAATTAAGCAGATAAATTAGCGGGGTTCAAAGATTAATTAAAAAACCTGCTGGTTTCCTTGGTTGAAAAAACCTGCCAATTGTAAAACTTCCAGACCCATTTTTTTCCCTCCTTGTTCCACAAAAAGTCTGTTAATGGTTTTTTATCTCTGAGGGTATTTACTACAGGAAATGCACTTTGGGGAATATAGGTAACGGTACCCCTGGATGGGATCCCTGCTCCACTAACAAATAAAGCAAAACAGTTTGAATTAGATTGCTAAGATAATCAACCTTCATATTACAGTGTTCTTATGTAGAAGTGACACCTTTAATGTATTAGAGACCTTATACATCAAATCAGATGGAGGCAAATAGCTCAGCCACACTTAAGGACACATGAGTTTCTGCGCTACCCAGCAGAGGGCAGCATGACTCCACAACTGTAGGTTTACAATCCGAAAACCCTGAGGAGGATGTTTTTTCTCTGTTCATTCTAGCCGTCTCTTTGTGACAGAGTGCCTCTGATAAACATCCCCCTACATTCTAATCATCATGTCATTCCCTAGCTTTTAGTGCTCTGTCCGGCCTTGCTCCATCCCCTGATGTCTCTCACATGAAAGACCTCTTTTGTGATACAGAATTAAAGTAGCACGAAGATAATACTCCCAATAACACGCAGATACTGCCTATCCAGCCTATCTGATGCGATTGCATGGCCTCAATAGAAGCAGTGTTGTTTGATTTTGCTCTCTTGTAGGGATTATATAGCTGTAGCCTTGCTACTTTTCTTTTCAAGGACTAATTATTACTGTCATTATTTCCTTTTTGCCCTACCTCATGACTTCCACAAAGAGGCATAGATGGAAAATAAATGTATTCAGTGGTAGTTTTGAACTATAAGGACAGGATCTTATGCAAATTGATCATAGTAGAAATTAAAATATAATTGTTGGTAGGTCTGAAATAGTTCCTCCTGCTAGTGAAACCACTTTATTGAAAATAAACTGCTTCAAATTTGAGCTTTAGAAATTCAGTTATTTATGCTGTGTTGTCTGGTACCATCGCAGAGTACTTGATTACTAAATTTGGGGTTGGTTATTGTTCCCCATTATGTTCTTTTCCCATTATTATTGTCTTTTCTCTACAAAATATTTCCATATGTTTCCATTGCATATTTTCTGTTGTGCATTTAATATTTGTATTTCTAGAATTTTTTCATACTTTATTTCATACCGTGTTTATTGCTATGCGTCAAAAATACTCAGGCCCTTGAGAAACTATTGAATGTGTAAGTGAGAATCTGCTCAACAAAAGAAAATGCTCTTAAGTTACTTCCCAAATTCCTTTGTAAATTGATCAACTTTCCTCCTCTTGAATCTACTCAATTAGAGCAGTGCTCAGTCTTAATAATTACATTGTCTTTCTCCTTACTCTGTGTGTGTGTGTTTAGGAGGACATGAACCTGAATGAAGAACGCAAAGCCCCTCTGCGTGGAAAGGACTTAAGCACCAAGCGTGAGATGGTGGTTCAGTACATCTCAGCCACTGCCAAATCTGTAAGTGAGAGAGTTAACCTGAGGAGTACTCTTTATTGAAGAGTATGTACTAAATAATCACATTGGATGAAGTATCATGACCCTCCACATGAATGAGTTTAACCTGATACTCTGCATTTATGACTTGCTTTGTCATCTGTTCTTGCACACTCCCTCTCCTGCCATTGTCTTTCTGTCCACTCTTCATGCTTGAATCCCACATCTTTGATTGCAATTTTGATTTTTTTTCCTCATTGTTTCTCTAATTGTGCCACAATCTGCTATTGTAGGTTATCAGATAAAAAATGTAGTCAATCACTTACTCACTCGCTCACTCAATGCTAGGCGGATGGTCACTGCCTGTCTGGTCATGTGCTTGCATGCAAACTGTTGGTTGTCCAGTTGTGAACTTGCATGGGAGTGTTTTTTTGCCCAGTGGTGGTGGTGTTTTGTCTCAGCATTTGATTATTGAATATAAAAATAAGGTTCAGCCGACCTCTTGATTCATTGCTACATTACAAACAGCTGCGCTATGTACTTTATCTTTGTTCCGAGTGCTTATCAAAACAACTCTCAACAACTGTTTGGGCTCTTTATTATAATAATAGGCTTAGGATTATGTTGTACAGTAATCTGGATCTTGATCATCACTCTATCCAAAAACAGCATTGATAAATAAAGCCCTCTAAATGTAATCCTTGAATGTAAGATGGATTCTCATATCCCTTATTGAAGTTATGGCCAAGCCTGTGAGGTGAAATTCACATCAGCACTGAAAGAAAAAAAAAGAGTGATTTCTGCACCCCTTGCTTCCCGAACCAGGTCGCTCTCTTGACTTGATCATTTATTACCTTCCTCATTGTTATGGTAATTAACTGGCATTATTGATAATGATGATTATCCGAGATGATTGAATTTCTCACAGGGCCCATTATGCTTTGCGAGCACTGATATTTTATTCAAATGAATAACGTAATCTGTGTAGTCAAAGGACAGAGGACAAAATGTGATGTCTGTCAGCACCCTGCTATCACATGTAATAGGATTGAAGGAGGAGGATAGGGGAATGTCAGTGATAATGTGTGTGTGTGCAGATTCAAGTCTGGACACAGTCACACTAGAACACCTTAACATGTGCAAATCAGTCAAATACTGATAATACACAAATGATCAAGGAGACAGCTTGGCTTCACCTTCATTGTTTAGGGCATGTTCATGAATCAGATAAAAAGTGACACATCTATTAGATCTTCACAGTGAGAGACACTACAGTCACAGTTATTGACATTACTACAATATTTACGAGAGCAGGGCATTTATAATAGTCACATAACAAAAAAATATTAACAAACTGTAACACATTTTTTTAAATTCTCAATTATGTGTTACTTCAGTCAAAATTTAAAAAAACAACCACCATAATTGTATAAGCTTACTTGGGGTTTTGCTTCACCATGTTCAATTACTCTGGAAATCAGCAGTTATCTTTACTTGTTTTTAATGAAACAACTTAACACTATATCCACTTAAATGTAATTGATATCCTGTGGTCCTTTTTAGCTCCTGATACATGTATACAGAAGAAATGTGAAGCACTCCAGTTTTAAGCTTAAAAAAATGTTTTATAAACCCTCCTTTGCTTATACAATGAACATTCTCAACCAATACATTCAGAGAGACATATATTTAAAACTGAGATGCCTGAGACAGTCTTTGTAAGGCAGGTTTCAATATTTCTTTGATCACCTAATAACTTGCATTTGAAAAACAGTCAATTTTTATCTATTCAGTAACAGCCTGTATCATTTTCTCAAGCAGGCTTGGGCAGGTAGCTGTGTTGCTTTTGGTTGCTGAGGAGCATGCGGTGTTGACTAAAGAGAATTCGTTGCAGTGTAAATGTAATGGTGATTAATGGAGGAGTGGTGCCTTTTGGACGTGTTGGGGTGTCTTTTTTTGCTGTGGTGCCTTTACTCTTAACTGGACTCAATCTTTTTCTGCCACTGATTAATGCTGCATTGCGAAGTTGTAATTTGAGAGCTTTGGAAGTGTTTTACACACATTTATCTCAATTTCCTGTTTGTTTATTTCTCAAGATGGTATTATAAGGTCCCAGTAGAACATTCTAACAACCATATAATACTCCGATTTGTGTATTTAAATTTTGACAGCTCTATTTTTTAAAAAAAACTGCAGTTAATGCAGAGTATGCATGATTAAATTGTCTTTGAGCTTGAAGTTTAAATTAGTAGATGTAAGTTGAATAAGAACATAATATCTTGCTGTGCAGTGTAGCCTTTTCTTTTTTGTTTCAGTAGACCTGTTAATTTAAGGAAGGGCTTTATTGCCCAGCAAATAATC
>JAPZDZ010000026.1:17401525-17425265 GCA_029783805.1 Acanthurus tennentii | reverse complement strand
AGCAACACACACACTAAACCAACAAGGAATAACTAGTTGACTAGTTATGATATTCATCCACTTAACCTTTGAGAGATGATCACTGTGGCAATCTCTACTGAGGCTCTAAAGCTACCAGTTACTTCTTACTTTTAGATTTATCAGTAATTTTTGATGAATTGAACATAAAAAATAACTAATTCCCATCCAACAAATTCAAAATAAGTAACTGCCTAGTTTGCTTATTTAGTTTCACCAGTGATCTAAAACCTAAACTTATTCAATTAACCACAATATGAAGCAGAGAGAAACAAGAAAAATTGTCGCATTGACAAACAGCAATCTACATTTTCCCAATGAAATGAGTGACCTTGATGCGTGTTTCTTTTGCTTGACGGGTTGATTTTGTATTTTCCAAGGTTAATTACTTGTGGCCTTGTTTTCTATTTGTAACTGCTGAGGATTTATGAATATATAATAACCTGGAAAGGAGTAGTTATAGATAAGGCTAGAGGATTGCAAAGCATCCAGATGGGAAACGAGGGAGACAGAAAGAGAGAGTTACATGAGTATGAGTACATACAGACATCTGGCTCCTCTTTTACTCCAATCAAGTGCTCGTGCCAGGAGTGCTTATGAAGGACCTTTTTTATAAAAAAGACAAAGAAATATAGAGAGGCTGAAAGGAAATCAAGGCACCCTCCTCCTTCATTCCTCTATTTACTTTTTAAAACACATGCATCAAAAGACTGTTTTGTTTCAAGCAAGCTATTAAACTTGGTGCTGAGGGTTGAGCAGATTTGATGTGGCACATGTCCTTGGTGCTTTAAAGGAACGGAAATGAAAAATTAATCAATAGCGTGTGCCTCCCATGCCCTGAGCCAGTGTTCACCATAGATTCTATCTTAAATTAAGATGAAGGAAACAAGCTCTGGAGGGGACAGTTTGAATAAGATGTTTATTTGATTGGTCAAAACCATGTTTTTGAGTTCATCTGATGGCCACAAAAAAGTTGTCCGGGAGTGAGATAAGGAAGTATTTATTTGACAAACAACTGTTGAATAGCCTATCTGCAAATCTGTGGCTGGGTGTCTTTCATAAGTGGATATTAAATCTTTGAATGTTTTGAAATGCTTTAGTAGTATTTCTTTTCCAGATTCCCACTTTCACTGAGATGTGCAGGACAGTAATGTCGATGCTCCTGCTAGAAAAATACTTAATATCAAAAATAAAGGCACCTGCAAATCAAAACATTTCTCTGTAGTGCCACTAGTTTTCCAAGACTCTACTGGGAGCCATAAAATTTTATCCATCACCTCCTTTGTAGCAGTTTGGAAAGCCTGCTTTATGTTGAATCAAATACAAAGGATGAAAAAACTAATGTTAGAGCTTTGTGGAGCACTTTGAGTTTTAGAAAGGCTTGCACTCCTCGCACCACTTGATGTAGTTCTAACTAGTCTGCACTTACCAATCAATCTCTCAGGAGTGGACAGTAAAGTGTACCTGTCTCTATAAGAAGTGTGAAATTTTGATCTTTAGTATTTAAACTAAATTTTTAAAATTATTTACTACCCTGTATCGCTGGAACAGTGTCAAAAAATAAAGACAGTATCCTGTAATTTTTAGATTGTTCCAGTGCCAATTTGTGCTTAAGTTAAAAATGCAGAGGAACAGCAGTCAGAGAGAAACAAACTTTTGAAACTATTGAACGCAGGGTGACAAGCAAACACAGCATTTACAGGGGTTAGAAGTGTTTGTAATTGAGACAAAACCTAATAACACCCACGGTCTCAGCAGTGTTTGAAATGGCAATTAAGTAACTTTAATTTTGTGTTTTTTTTCCCTTCTCTTATTATTTTTTCATTTTTGGAAAGTCTGTTTAAAGTTTCGTTTGCTGTTGGCCTGTGGAGTCTTTGGACATCATCTTATGCTAAGTTGTGTTTGGTAGAAAGCACAACCAAAGCCAGAGGCACTTCTGTGGTTAATGGGAGTTTTGCCCTAATGTCACCTGCGTGACCCCCAAACATCCTCATCAGAGCAGGGCTTTATTGTTGTGTGAAGTCATATTACAGTTTCCTGGGGTTCAACTTAGAATATGACAATTAAAATTGTATGATTTTTGTTTCCAGTCGAAATATCTGTGAATGTTCTCATTCCAGTCGAAACCATTTGATTTTTTGATTTTTTTTTAATTCAGTCATTTTTTGATTTAATCATATACTACTATATATTTTATGCTATATTTTTATACTATTTATTATGATAAACCTTGTATAAATTATATATCTGTCTTACCAGACTTTAAAGATCTTTAATACATGCATTAAATTTAATGTGTGACAAAGCTAAATTTAATAAAGGACAGATTTACGTGTACACTTTTTTAATTCGTTTGTTAACAGCATAACAGCTTTGGTCACTCTTGTCATGTAAGGTTGAACTTAACAATCCACATCTGATTTATCAATTAATGCTGCTAGTTATTTCTGAATTACTTGTCTTAATGCGTTCATGCTTGGATTGACCTTTACGGGTTGTGGAAGAAGCAAAGGTTTAGCTGTGACAGAGGGTGGGCTGTGTGGGAAGGATTAAGTCAACACCAGCTCCCACAGTGGATGAGAAAAAGAGGTTATTTTTTTGTCAGCGTTTTGTCTTCTTTTTCTTCTATTTTCAGTTTGTATCTTTTTATTTTTACCTTCTTTGCTACCTTTTTTTGTTCCTTCTTTCTCCCTTCACACATCTCCTCTCTATACAACATGTCTCTGCAAAGGCAGAAACAATCATTCCTCTTCAATCAGAAGGGGAGAGCTGGAGCTCGTTATTTTGAAGGGAACATGAAAGGCTGAAGTGGTCACAGTATGCTGATATTGGATTGAACAGAGTCTATGGCAGTGCTTTATAGTCTCTCTACTTTTGTGTTGGTGTGTGCACAGGCTTATATGTCTGTGCGTGCGGTAAATAGTGTTTTTTTGTCCGTGCTATTCCTATAGATGGATATTGAAATGGATATTACAGCTTTGATTTAGATATTGTGCAAGAGAGAGAGAGTGCATGATACTGTATTTTGTGGAGGAGGAGGGGGGAAAAAACAATTCTTAGTTCTGTTGATTGCAAATCTGTGAATTTTATGTTCTGCATTCACAACCCCACATCAGTGATGGAGCCTGTGAATACTGGCTATGCTCTCAGTTGTACATCTCTCCCCCACAGCTCTGTCACACACTCAACGGCACTGTCGGCATGCTCGGCTCGGCGGGAGGCTCCTGCAGGGCTGCATTAGGCTCCATAAACTTTATAGCATATTTTTACAACCCGCCTCTCTGTATGCATCCACCATCACATCCTATCGCATCTGCTTTAACTGTTCACACAGCTGTGAAATTCTGTGTATCCCCATGTTTTATGGTTGTCTGCTACTCCAGTCACTCCCCATTTCTTTATTTGCTTCTTTAGCTTTTTGGTAGCTTTTTCTACATCTTTGTGTATTTTGTATAAAGGTAGTGTATTGAATTTTTTTGCTCAGCACAAACCTTGTCGGAGACTCTCCTCCAGAACATTTCTAGTCTTTCCAAATGCAAATGATTTCACAGTAAAAAGAAGTCTGACTTTGCACTGCAGAAACATATGAAAGTAGCCTGCTGATTTGTGATATCGATGTTTTAGAGCTGACACAGTGCAAGATCATTTAAGGACAAGAGAGACAAAGAGAAGAAGCTGTTGAGCTGTTGACAGGGGCCTGTGGTTAATATGAGTGGAAACCAAAGTTGTTGTAGCCGTTGAGTTTTGAGAGAGTCACATTGATGGGGGATTTATAATCCCCCTACTCTTGCAGTAAGCCCACCAGGCCCTATGGGAGCGCCTTACTGCTCAGCCAACTAGTCCACTCAGCAAAACAGAGTGCTAACAAGGTATAGTCTCGGCCTATCAGCCACAAAGCCTTCATAGTGCTGTCATACTTGAACGCACAAGAGTAAAGCCACATAATCGCCTCATCAACAGCCAGGTTCCCCCCGATTCCCCAGACAACTCTCTGCTGTAATGATTGGTGACATGATCAAGGCCAGATCACTTGCTGTGTTATTGTCTGGCTTGCAGTTTCCTTTCTAAGGGTGTTCAGGAGAGGTGGGCCACAGTTTAAAAATGTCAGCCTTCTAGCTGTAATGCTTTTTAACTGCTTTACATAAACACATGGCTTGTTGGCTGACTCTCTCCCTTTTCCTAATGAACCAGTGTTTGAGCACAAATAAACTATCCAAATGCTAGATATAAAGGCTGTGGCTGCTATGACTTACTTAAAGCTTGCTTGTAAAGTGTAGGTTAGATTTGTAAGTAAATTAAGGTTTTATCCTGACTGAGCTGAAACTGCCTCTTCTTCAAGCAGACCAGAATGGTGGCAGCTTATTGCGAATTATATGGTCTTTTACTTTTCCTTTCTCTTTTTGCTTTCCATTGTGCTGTCAAACTGTAGTCATTAAATAAAAATGAAGAGTGTTGGGAAAGCCTTCAGGGATGTTTCACAACAATGCTGATGGCATTAGATCTTAGTTTTGTTTGGCTATTCTTTTTTTTTGTTCTCAATAAGTGGCAGCAACAGTTGCAGTCCAGCCAGTATTGTAGTACTGAAGGCCAGCACTTGGTGGCAGTGCATGCCTGTTAAATTGGTCGGTTGGTGCAATGCATAGGGGCTGGAAAGCCACATTGTTGCTATGGAATTGACCTAATGGGTTTCTCTCAGCCCACGTAATACACCGCTATGTATACTACTAATGCCATTTGTAAGAAGTCTGATCTTTGAAGGAGAGAGAAACTGTGAAATGGCTCAACAGCATTCAAATTGGTCTGTCTTCTCTGATCAATACCTTCGCTCTCTTCCTGTAGACAGAGGAGAGAAAAAGCAGAATGTGAGTCTGCCTTTCACAAGGTGGAAGACAGCCTAACCCTACCAGGTGCACCACATTTTTTTTTTCCTTTTAATGCTTCACTTGCACGATCAGGTCCTGTTAGGAATCATATCTCAACTGACCTGAAGTCAACAGGACCTGTTGTATTGATTGCAATCATACCTGAATTATTTATAGACTGGCCCCACACTGATGAACAGATGTAGTCCCTTACCAACAACACATCAGTTATGCTCACAGAACCAAACCATAGATTTCACTGTCTTCACCCCTGGTTCTCTCTGTATATCCCTCTTATGTTTGATGCCAGCAGACTGACACCACATCCCTCAGAGATAGAAACATCAAATCTGTCCTCTCTGAACCCACCCATCCACGTGAGCCATATTTGCTTATTGACACCTCGAGCACTTGAGGTGACACAGATTGTTGGCCGCATGTGTTCTGCGGAAATATGGCCACGGTTGTGTATGGCTTTCATTAACGGTCCAGAATGTTTACCAGTATAGACATATTGTTAGGGAGTGGTGGAAAGGCACATTTTTACCACCCCCCCCAATCGCATGCTGTGCCTTACTACTTCAACTTCCTCCACCTTGTCATTCGGCTCAGGTACCCTCACTTAACATACCACATCAATTTTTAATGGACAACCATATGGCCGTCCTGTTTTTCTTCAGGTATTTTTCGAATAGATACCTCTAAAGTAAGGGGAAAAATAATCACATACGTTGTAAAAGGCTTTTGGCTCTATCAATTGTTGGTAAAAATATATCAAGCAGTTCTTTGGGATGGGGCCAATTACTAGATATTGGCCTGAGGCTGATTTGATGGCAGATGTATAGTGTTCCAAATGGTGATGTCCTTGATGTTGGCTATACACTCAGCGTGTGTGGTGACATCCAATCATGTTGAGATGGCTGACCCATCTCTTTATGTCCTGAGTGGTCTTGAGAGATGATCTTTTTAATGGTGATTGGGCGGATGTCTTTCTCACACCTGAGATGTTAGCCTCGAATCAAACATAGTCTTCTACTGGGCGTGATAAAAACACAGGACCTTTCAATGCAGACCCCTGATGTGTATAATTACACAGTCGTTTAATAAGACAAGCAGCAAATTCAGTGTCATGTGTGAGGTGTTTTTTTTCCTCTTTCCTGTCAAGATTTCCCATGTTAGCTTTCAGTTGGCTGTCTCTCTGCTGCCGACGGGTGTTGTTTGCTAGATTGTTTGTGTGTCACCTCACATGTCTCTGTGTGAGGAGGAGGAATTTGCTATCACAAAAGAATGAAATTGAGAGGGAAAAAAGTTCCTTTCCAAGCCCTGTAAGTAGAACAAAAGAACAGAAAAAAAAATCTTGATGTTATTATGCCGGCAACATCTTCTGAGCTTCTGATATAAATGAACTAAGGGTTCTAAAATTGTCATTTGAATTATGCCTTTCATCCCCCCATGGTTTTTAGTGAAGCAGTTCAGTGCAAGTCTCTGGTGAATGTTTTTTCTTCCCCTGTTTGCATTTCTGAACAAGCGCCATAACTGTAATGAATTCTATTATTTTAAAACCAATTACTGTTAGTTGGGAGCTTTTTCACCGCTGTTGTCATGCTCTCTGAGGAATAGTGCTGTTGCAGTGTCGACTGCACTCAAACCTGATGGTATTTCTCCCTATTTCCCTAACCACCCATACTAATGTATTTTTCGGTTGTTATCATACAGGCCCTTCTCCATACAATGTTCATATGAAGCAGAGCATAAGGAATCCAGGTTATGAAAGATTTGCTTGGTTTGAATTTAGCTGAATAATCTTTTGTGTAATTGGTTAAATACTCTTGGAGCCAACACAGTCTTTAAGTAATCAGGAATTTGAAAAAACATGCAAAATATAAGGCTTTAAGGGTGAAATTGCAGGGATAAGAACAATTATTTACATTCTTTTATTCATGCTTTTTAAAATGTTTTTCATTTTAAATCATTCCATCTATTTTAATTGATGTTTGTAAAAAAGTATTTGCGCTACAAAAGGAAAAAATCTCACGCTGTATTTTTATTGAATATCTTAAAAAAACCTTAAAAGCTTGAAAAACTAGGAAATAATGATAACAAAAGTGAATAACAATACATACAAACAGTAATAAATATTTATGTAGAACATGAAATTAGACATTTCAGAATGGGAGTCTTTTTGTGTGACTCTATAGTTTTACTTAAATGTCACTCCAAAACAAAATAAGAAAGCAAATTTAAAAAAAAAAAAGCTTTTGGACTGGCACAAAAGCGAGGCAGTGTGTTGTGTGGTGGCAGACATGTGGGGTACAGGGCCTATGCTGATTGGAAATTCTGAAAGGTTTTTCATTCTTTCCCCTTTTCCTTATTATATGTAATTAATGCTTCATGCTCTAACAATGTAGTGTCATTTAAAATCATGTTAGACCACACAGTGCTCTTTGTTCATAGTAATTATATTTATTCGTGATCACGAAAGACACTATTATGAAGTTTCTTTTTGACATGGTTCTCCATTATTTTCTTTTCTAAGCAGAGGACTAATTGGATCCTGCCTCCATGCTTAGCCAGTGTTTGGAGGTGGACCTTTTTGTTCGCTCTTTTTCTACATTTTTATCCTCTATTAGAGCCACTTACATTTACTCTAATCCCCTATGTGCAACTTTAAGTTATACTATAAAGTTGTGACGTTATGGTAAAATCTAACTATAATTAGGATTTAGGATGTTTCCATATGCCACAAACTGACAGAGAGAGTAAAAGAGAGGGGTGACACATTTTCACTCGCTAAAAGCCGGTATCTCATTCTGCCCTAAAGATTGATTCATAGCTTATTTAATAAGATGAAAGGTTACCTCAAAACAGATTTTCTCCTTAATTGGCTAATTTAGTGCTGCTCGATAAGCATTCGTGTCAAGCTGAGATGTTGTGATATTTTTGTCTCTCTCCCTTACCTTCTCCCTTTCATGCCTTACCACTGATACTGCAGTGCCCTGATTAGTTATCAGAGGAGATATGAAATATTCAACATGTTGTATTTTAGATGTTAACAGGGTGGGGCCCAAAACCTACACCCAATATCTGCAGCATGAGTTAGCATCACTGAATGTTCTCCTAATTAGCTCACTTTACCCAGCAGCTGTCTGCTATTAGGGTCCATTGTTCCAGATGTTATCTCATTAGAATGGCATTGATCATCATAATGACTGTGGAAGAGATTATTGGTCCACATTAGTGTGACCCGCTTGCTCCCTCTTTCCCTGAGGTCAAACCACAATGGCTTCACCCATCCATATGTTCATTTGACGCTTTAAGTATGGCAACCATTTCCTCTAGATATGATTGGCTGTGTGGGTGGAATGTCAGGCAAACGGGAAACTGGGATGACACAGAGAAGTACTGCATGCTGGTTTCAAACAGAGTAATTTGTGGACATTTCATGGGTTAATGCCAACAGACGGGATTGCACGAACGGTTCTCAATTATAAAGGCTAGCATGGGCTTAAACTGCATGTTTTTTTTGTTTTACATTATGTTGACAGAGAGAGTGAAGGCTATCAGTTTTTCCATAGTTACCTTGTTTGTGAACACGAGTTTTCTGAAGCAAGGATACTTGGTTTTGTGTGCTTATATGTTTAAAACCTCCTATAAAGTATTCAGTATTCAGAGTTACTTGAAGTGTAGAGTGGTCTCATTCATATCATTCAAGCCAAAGCCTTTCAATTTGTGTGTGTGTTGATGTGGCTGATTTGGATGGTGTGTGTTCATATACATGCACTGCCTGGATTGCCGTTTTTTTTTTTTTTTTATGTGAATGTGGTGCTGGTGCTGTGGTAGGAGGAACAGGGACATTTGTGTCCTGATCTCTCACTGCAGTCTTTGTCTCTCTGTAGCTTCATGGATAGACAAGACTTTGCCGGTGCATTGCTGACAGCTAAGCAGCAAGCAGTTCCCTCCCATGCCACAACAAGCACAGAGCACAGAAGTACACAGAAATATGTGCGTTTCATCTCTTTGTTGCCCCTTTCTGCCAGTCTTGAAGCTGCCCATACCAAAACTATGTGAAGCTGTCGAGGCATTTCCCATTGATATTAAGATAAAAAGTCTAAGGACGGGGTAAAGAGAAAGTCAAAGAGAGAAACTGAAAGATATTTAGGAGGTCGAGAACAGGATAGGATTGAGATGAGAAGGAAGTGTTTAGAAATTGAGTTTTTAGACAAAATATGGAAAAGTGTTCAAGCAAGGGAGAAGCAAAATGTCTCATTACACTCTCTAGCCTGTTCTCTCCTCTCTCTTTCGGCAGCTGGGTAACTAATCCTGACTTGACCAATTCCCTCAGACCTCCTCCTCTTTCCTTCAAACCTTCCTTCAACACAGCGGTGTGCCTCAGCGGTCAGCTACTTTCCAACATGACTCTTAGATATTTTTCCCGCTGCACAAATACCTATTGTATTAACTTGGTGCCTCTGTTTTAAACTTTAGACTCAAATGTGTAGTGAAACAATTATGGTTAATTGCATTCATCTTAGTGGTTCAGTCTCCAGGTTTTCAGGCTCCACGGCCTAATGAAAACGGAGAAGCATCAGTTTAATTATAATGTACTCGCCTCTTATTGAGGAGAGATTGTTTTTATTTGGAGCCCTAATGAATTTCTCATCAGTTTGTTATTAACTTTGTGCTATCAGGGGCTCAAGTGGGGAAGAAGCCAATTACATGGCTTTGTTCTCCCTGATGGACAAGTATTTGTGCCTCTGTTGAGGGAGAAATAACTCGTGAAAATGCTACGGGAAAAAACATTGCAACATCTTGCCGCCATCTACTGCCAGATAATTTTCTGCTTCAGGTAAAGTGTATGTGCCGTTTCTTGTAAGGTCTCTCTACTTATGCCAGCTAGTTGTTCTTTTCTTGTAACAACCGGCTCATCAATTGCTTAGAGTTTTTTGAGAAGATGGTGGTTGGCTGCAGCAATAATGGCTTTAATCTTTGGAAAGAACATCATAGCAACTTTGCTGATGTTATGGATCGACTCTGCCTAGTCATCTGTGTGTAACATGAAATTGGCAAACTACTGTCAACTATTGTTCCTTTCTTTAGCCCATTTTAAAGGTAGGTGTTGAAACATTTGGTGCATTGATTCAGTTTAGCTTCTGTTGGGTATAGGTGAATCAGGGTAAAGTGCTGAGTATTCAGTGGAACTGAGGACATGTAATGAAAAATTGTCAATTTTTTACCCATGACCCTGCCTGTATTTGGCATAGCTTCCTAAACCTAAAACCCATTTGGAACTAATTTAATGGGATATGAAGGGAATATAATGATGTGTGGGGCCTTGTTATTTGCCTTTGTTCACAAAACACTTCCCTAGTTTATTGCATTTTACGGTTGAAGGGCTTGATCACTAGTATTATAGCTTTGTAAATGGGAGTCAATAAATTACCCTCTGATTAAAGACGATGCCTTCACTTTAGGTGTGAGAGCCATTCGCTATGCATGGTTAGCATGAGTCTTTTTGTGTGTACTAGTTTAATCACTTTAGTTCTGCTTTCATTTTAGCTCCCCTCACCTCCATAACTTTCCGACTTGTCCCTGACAGTTCAACATAGCAGTTTTTTATGCAGAATTCTTGAAAGTTTTAGGTAGAGAAGGCAGGCCTTTATGAGTATTTAAATTATAGACTCTACACATGACCTACCTTCTTCTAGGCTGTGTCAGTCTCAAGTATGTGTCTCTTTTTGAGTTGGACACGTGATTTTGAGTGAGACTGAAAGCTCAATGTCCACCATCCTTTATTTTTCTAATTACTATACACAAATTGAAAGATAGGGGTTGTATCTACAAAAATGAATCATTTAGAATATTGGTTTGGCCAAGGTTTAAATTGGCAAACAAAAAAGGGAGCTATTGTGGTTATATGTTGTTCAGTGACTAGAGTTTTAGGTGATCTTTTTAATCAAACAAGTCCAGAAAGTAAAGCAAAGTTTTTCTCTACATATTTATATAGTCAGTGCTTCTTAATTACTGTTGGTCTCTTTATCTTATTCATAAATGCAGCACTTCACTTCAAAAACATTAAGTAAAGTTTTGGGTTACGGCAAAAAAACACTGCAGTAAATAAGAGGACAGATGGTCCAGGTCTGTTGGCAGAAGCTTTCTGCATTGTAACAAGAGAAATGAGTTGTATAGCATCTCTGCTGACCCCTTTGCTCTGGGAAAACTGTTAACCCCCCTCCGTCTCCCCAACCCACTGGTTTGTTTTATCCATCTTCGGCCCTCAGTCACACTGATTGATACACTGTGGAATAGCCTCAAGCTTCTTTTTACTTAAAAAAAACCCCACACAAGTTCCCAAAAGCATGCAGAGAAGACTCACAGACCATTATGAGAACTACAAGCTATGCACAATATAATAATCTATTTCACCCCCAACCTTACTGCCATCCCTGCACCATTCATTATGTTCCATTAATGAATAAAAAAATAAGATATCAAAGCAAAAATAAATTAAATTTCATGTGGCAGGCATCACTTATTGATTATAAATGGGTCTAGTTTGGGATGTTATAACTCAGTAATGGCTTCATAAACAGTCTGCTGTTGCATATTGAAATACATAAGAATAAATTATGCATGAGGAGGAATATTGAACTGCATTTGCTGATAGAAAATTGAGACCAAGTGGTTTTTTCAAATGTAATTCTTTGCTTACTGGCATTTTGTTAGTTTGTATGGGTCAGTTGCTAAAGATAATCAACAATCTGGGCTTTTTAGCCACCGCATTTTTGCAGTTCAATGGTTTCAAAACTTCAAAGATTGACCTTTTTCCGTTTTGTTTTCTCAATGGCTGCAACACTACAAAGTGTTAGCGTGCCGTACATCACTACTGCCCTTAGTCGAGACTCCTCTGACAGGTTTAGGTCCTACCCCCTCAGTCTGGATTAGTCCCACTGCTGGAGGAGGATGAGTGGAGGGAGTCAGGAGGATAATGAGGGCATGGGGTGGGCCCAAGGGCAGCCAGCAGGGCCCAGGTAGGTGGATCTGCCTGTGGTGCTAAGCCTCTTAACTCATTCCATCCTCACTGGCATCCTCTAACTGGTATAACACCACACACTACCTACTTGACAATGTGTGTAAAGCAGCATAGGTCCTACAACAGATGTACCTGTAATTCCAGTAGCCACATTATAATCAACACTGTGGATTAAAGCTTGAAGGAGTTGTGTAATAACCAAGCATGTTCAATTAAATTTTATTAAGTGGCTTTTGCATGTTTCCAAAACACTTGAGTAGTCCAGCATTCACAGAATAATAGGAAACTGACTTATTTGCATTTCATGAAAGCTAAAGATACCTTTAAAATTATTCATATAGTGCCTTCAAGCACTATGAATCATAAGGAATCCCAACTTTTTTTCAATTTAAAAACAATTTTTAATCAAAAGTAACAGGGGCACTACTTTCTGCCTCTTGTTTTGGTGTTCTTTTACTTATGTCCATTGTAGGCCAAGAGATATCGTACATAAATACATCATTGTTGTATGCATATAGTAATGTGTGAGCATGCAAGGCATGATATGGCATAAGCAGCTGGCCCTGTGGCTATAACTTAAAAGCTATTGTGTTAAAAGTCATTAAATGTCACTCAACCTAATCATTGTTTTACATTTTACGATCAGGTCCAAAGGCTGCTGTCGCTTGGCTCTTGGCCACGAGTTGACTGGTACAATTAGGTTGGAAGGCTTCACAAGGCATCACAAGTAAAAAAAAAATTGCGCCTCAGATTCATATCAAACAGTTGTCAGGCATAATTCATACCTAAGATGGCTGAGTATGCAGTTTCACACTTTTAGTTAATAAGTGGCAAGTTAATAAAGTTGGCAAGTGCTATGTTAAAACTTTCAAGCTTGGTGAGTTATTGGGGAATTCATTAAGAAGGAGGCAAAGGTACAAGCAGTGGAGTTGTCTTCGCATTGCGGTGCACCATCTTGTGATGTTATGACAGGTGTCACAGGACAGATTGATGCTCCACATAAATGCTTTTATAAGTTACGGTGCAGGCACAGAGATGTTTCTTGTCATCTGTTGCTATGCTTTCACTCTCAGTTCAGAAAAAGTACACGCCCAATGTTGTTTGTTCGCTGTCAACAGATTCCACCTAACACTAGACTTCTTTTAACAGGTATAGATTGAGTCTTCCTCATCAGATTAGGTGCCAGGCTTTGCTCCCCCTGACAGACACCACACCTCTCTGGCCTGCCCCTCTCTCTCTATCTATCCTTCTCACTCTTCCTTGCTGCCATAGCATCTTGCTGTTATCCTGCTGCTTGACTGGGCATTGTTTTTTTGGATCATATATGTTAAGTATATAGTAAAAAGGTAGAAGAAAATTTGGTTCCAAAAGCGTATCAGTATGCATATGTTTGGGTGTGTTTGTTTGTGTTGCTGTGAGCGCAGTGGTGCTCCAGGTACTGAGTAGATGCCTGTCATTCTTCTGCTCTAGTCCCGCCTCTATAAATAGAAGTCTCTGTGCACTGCAATTCCTGAGAGGCTTTGTACTCTTCTCCATTTTTTCTCCTCTTCATCTCTATATCCCACTTTTCTCTGCTACCTTATCCTGGAGTTCTTTTTGTTTGTCTTTACATTTATCACACAGATATTGTAGTAGGTGGTAGGTGATTAATTGGATGTAGTAGGGCTGCTTAATTATAGTAGAAATCTTAATCATGATTATTTTAGTTAGTATTGAGATCACAATTATTTTCCACAATTACTTATTGACTTTGAAAACATCATGCAATCACTAAACTTAAAAATTTGTCTTTTTAATAATAGAATTCCCTAAACTTGAAATAGCCAAGAAAGGAATATAATTTCGTACAGTGGTAATTATAAAATAGTTTATAATAGTAATATATCATTTAACAAATGTAGAGACTGAAATATATGATGTGTACTATAATTTCATCCTTATTGCAGTTAAAAAAAAATTAAACACTAATAATTGCAGCACTAGTGCTTAACAGTTTATAAAATAATCCACCCAACATGAACACTTCAAGATACAATATAAAAGTTGCTACTTCTCGATTTTTCCTGCTTGGTTACGAGTCTCTCAGGTATAAATGAGAAGCAGAGATTATGAACTTTTACCTGTTTAGTACGCTTTTAGTTAGAAAACTTGTTAGAGAACATCTGTTATTACACTTCTTCACCCAGTCACTGCAGAGTTTGACATTTTGGTTGTTAGTAGGTGGGTAGATGATTTGAATTAAGCGAACACAGCCAAAGCAGATGTAGAAATCAAGGTCTCTGTTGTACGTGCTGCATGAGGTGCCACCCTTGACTTACTTAGACAGCCTGACATTACATATGGTGTGCAGAGGTATATGTTAACATCATTTAGAGCGTGACTGTAATGTGCATACAATCAGACATATTTCACTAATGAAGTGATATGTTTCTGCTTGAAAATTAACTTGATTCTTACTTGAGGGTTATTTACAGAGGATTTGCCATTTATAACCATTTTAACTCTAATATTAGACTGAAGACAGAAAAAATTACACCACTTAAACTGCCCAGGTTGATTAAAAATGTCTTTTTTCAAAGTATGGGGTTTACAAATTGAAATTTATACAAATGACTTTTGAATGACTGCTGATGTTGGCTGCTACATTAGAGGCAGTTACAGCTGTGCTTTAATGTCCCACAGAAGCAGATGTAAAATTTGCAGAACTGTTATTTTTTTTGGGCTAGCACACAGAAGGACAGGGTGACAGAGTGTAGTGGCTGATTTTCAACTTTGGAATGAAACAAACAATTTGAAGCAAATTAACAGATGTGCAAAATGTTAATTTTGAGTACTTTATTTAAGCACCTCAAAACAACAATAAGCCAAAAGACAAAACCGTTCTACAGTTTTTCTTACCTTGTTGTTTTATAATTTGTTGGTTTTGTTGATTGTGTTTTGAATTTAACAGTCTTTCACATACTTATGTTTTGATCTTTATACAGAAAAAAGAAAAAATAAAACAACCTAGATATTTTCAGAAAGAAATCACTTACTTTTTGACACTATTTCCACACATGTATTTTTCCGTCTTGTTTGAAGAAGAGAATTTGTTTGAAGTTCTGGAATATATTCACTGGATTGTGTAAAAAATGTCTTTAACTGCTCAGCATCAGGTCTTAATTAGCAACAGTGCATTCAAGTTAACTAAACTATGGCTATGCTTATTTACAACAACGGTATTAAATACCCTGCTAAATTGAAAACATGCGGTGATGCAGAATTTTGTGGCCATGATGGTAATTTGCGGTAGGCTTTGGAAATCAACCCCCAAATCTAAATAAAGACATTTGCCAAGTGCTTGCCTTCCAAATAATTACCATCAAGTGGGACGTGACGGCAGGAGGCTCCAAGGGCTGATGGGAGCTCATCAGGGAGGCCAGTCATTTATTCCAGTCGACACAAAGACAGTGTGCTCTCCCTCAGGTCCTCCTACCCACACCCTGAGTTGCTGACTGTGGGGTATTGCTAATTAACTCAATGAAGATGAGGTTTCTGCCACACTTGTCGTAAACAGTGCTCAGGTGTGCCTGCACTCTTATCTGGCTTAATGCCAGTTTGGCTTCTTCCCTTCCCCCATTACTTGTAATGTGGAAAGTGTCTTGCACAGTGTCTTATTCCTTGCGGTGCCTTTTGCTTTATGCATTTGCTTAGCTCACTGTACTTACATTTCTGATACCTTCTTGTTCACTGAAATACAAATAACTATTCAAATTTCTGTATACCATTAGAACATTTAAAAATAACTTACTCAGAGGGTTGATTAATGCTCTCTTCCTTAATTTAGCTGCAGCCGCTGCCTGAACACCACTCACAACTTTGTCCCAGGCATTTCTATGATAATGTATTATTTTCTTTATCGCTGCTTATTATTCACTCAAGGGGAACTCGTAGTGGGATTTTTTCTGTTGAGCTAATTGCATTTGTGAGGACTTAAAGTTGTTGTGACTTGACCATGAAGGAAAGAGGCAGGGAAGATAATTACTGAGAGGAGTGCTTTTTTACGATGAGGAAAAGACAACGGAGACGCCATCAATAAGGACAAACTTTTCCCCATCCTCTTGCCACACACTCTGTAATGAAGACCTTTGCTATTGGCTTAGATGGATGAGGGCAGCTCTGTGAGAGCGAGTGAGCAAGAGGCAGGTAGATGTTTGTTTAGGGCTAGCTCATGGAGGATATATTGGAATGGGAGTTGGCCTGTCGGATAGAAACGGCGCATTAAGACCAGGGTGATTAAGGAACAGAGCTGATGGAAAACGAAGCACTATTGACAAGGCTTTGTCTTCCCCTGGTCTCCCTTGTGCCCACATTGATGCCCCTGTCTCGTCTCCTCTAGGCTAAGCTACCCAACTGGATTCACAAAACTTAAGAGGGATTGATTGTTCTGCAGCAATTTTCTATGCAAGCCCAGACCAGCAGATCGATTTTGCAGGTTTCAGGAGTGGTGGTCTTATGTTTATATTACTGTTAATCATTACTCCCCTGGCATTTTATCTAAGGCACTGATGAGTACGACCGTTGCCCGCTGTTAATAGTCAAGGTGTAAAATACCAAATATATAATAGTTTATGTCTTTTAGTGTTTTGAGAACCACCATGTTATATCTGCCTGCAGACTCCACATCATTAGTTTTTATCACTACACACATGTACACAGACATGCATCTCCTTCTCAAACACACATGCTTGAAAACACCTTTTTCCTCCTCGCTATGCATCTCTTCCTGTTTAGCATACATAGGCATAACCACTGTTACACATTCATGCAATACTCATCATGTACTTTATCAAACGCACACACCCAGTCTCGCACAAACGTGCACACATGCACATACCTTAAAATTCACCCAGAGAGGCTCCTGTGTGGAATACAGAGCCAATGCCTCTGACTTGAAAGTCTCTCCACTGCCTCAGATGTGACATCAGCTCGTTCTGTCTCTTGCTCTCCCCCTCCTTTCCCCTACTCCCTTCCTCTTTCTTATCCTCTTTCATCAGCTGAGCCCATCTTTTGACACTTCAGAAGGTGTTCCTCACATGCCTGTCACCTCTCCCCTCCTCCACCAACTCTTTCTTCCCAGCTCTCTATCGAGAGCATGCGTCTCTGTCTGAAACTTATGTACTTTGTAGAGTTAACGCTTTGGCGTTTGCATCACCTTGAAGTTGGTAAGTGGTACTGAACGGAGAGACTGGTCTTTAAAGAGAGAAGAGCTCTGAAACATTCTGTGTTAGTATGGCATGGCGAGCTGGAAAACATCACACCAAAGAGGAGGGGAGGGAAGTGACTGTTTCACCTTAGTACCTGCACTTCCTTACAACTTTGAACAGCAGACTGTGAAGAAGGTGGAAGGTTAGGGACTTATGTTTCTCCTTGGTGTAAAAAAAACTACTTTTCACTGTGCTCTGCAAGTCTTTTTGTCTTAGTGTATTCCTTTTGCAGCCACCTTCATCCATTTATGTATGAAGCCAACACCAAATGTATTTTTTAGGTCTGTTTTTATTTTACAGTGTCCCTTAAAGAGATTGTGAGAAAATGATAGCAAGAGTAAAGAAATCTCATCAGGAGATCTGTGCCAAGCATGGAACATTAGCTTTACTTAAATACAGTCATTAATAATGCATATATCTGTGCTTGAGCCATAATGTTTTCCCCACTGAGACCATAGTGTACCACTATGTAAACACATTGCCGTGTGGGCTGAGCTGTGTTGACTCCCACATGCCTGCTTAGGAGCCTTGGCTCTTGCTCAGAGGAACATGTTACCTACGTTATGGTGGGAGGTGCTCTTTGGCACTGAAAAATGTATTCAGTTTGTCTATATATTCCTGCTGTGTGGTGCACGGTGTGTGCATGCATGTGTGTGGGTTTTTCTTATTTGATGCACATCAGTATGACTGATATGTGATCATGAAACAAGTGATAGAGAATGTTTTGATGTGTGTGTTGTTGCATGTATACTCTGGTGTGCATTTATGAATGTGTAGCTGTAAATCTGTTGTTGACATTTGAAGGTTTTAAAGATTCTTGAGTAGGTTCTGAGATTATTAGATTTTGTAATGCTCCTTGTGAGCTCTTTACTTTATGACATCTGGCCGAAAGGACTAACAGTTTTGTCCTTTCGGCTGTTTTTAATATAGCATTTATTGGCTGGTACACGTACTGTATATAAATCAGTTTAAATACTGCCTGCTATTTTCTGCTGCATCTTCTATATGTAATATGATAGCACTGGCAGAATTTGAGAAGATGTACACTTTCACATGTATATATGAATTGGCAGATCTGTATAATATAACACATTTTCTTCTTTGGCCTGTGGTACGGGTAGGGGAAAAAAAAATCAATAGCCTTGTAGATTATGTGGTAGGCTGCATTATCAACTATTGTAATTACAGATCATGTCAGGAACAAGGGTCCCTCTGAACCATTTTCCTCTGAGTTTTAGTATCTGGCTTTCACCTAAAGAGACAACGGTGGCTCTAGTGGCCTTTTAGCACCGTTTCCTTAGTCACTTCCGATGTAGAAGAAGTAGGGTTCTGTATCCATGGTATTATCCTCTCCCCATGTAAAACCATGGCTCCTATTGAAGCTTAATCCCCAGCATGGGGAGAGAAGGGTAGGCATTTTAGATTTATTAGTTTTTTCTCACAAAGCTAAAGAAAGCCCTAGGAATGCAGTTCATGCCACGCTGAGATCAGTGTGTGCGCAATGCACACAGACAAAATAGGATTTCGGCTGGCCGAGTAAGAGAGCAAGGACAGAGAATGGGAAAGGGGGGGGACAAAAGTATACTGGGACTTGAAAAACATTCCATTCTGGAAAGCTTTACTTCATTATCAAGTGAATTTATTATTCCCCGGAGTAATAGTAACATTAAATGAGACTTTTTTAATATGCTGGTCAGACACACTGCTTCTGGCCATTTGAGCTTTTGAGGAAATAGACACAGAGGAGTAAGCAAAGTAGCTCGAAATTTGGCTGGGGATTTTCTGCCCCTCTGAATTTAGTTATCTTCAGTAAGAAGACAGAGTGCTGTTTGGTGTTTTTCTGTTTTATGATTATTGTCTGTTGCTTTTTGTTTTGCCAGTCACAAATGGCCCAGTGCCAGCTTTCTCTTGGTTTAATAAACACTTCTTTGAATGACATTATTCATAGAGATCAAGCCCGACCAGAACTTTTATTAGAAAACATGAATCTTGTCACTGGGATGCCTAAGGAATTATTGATGGTAGCTGCAGTTTGGATGGCATTTGCAGATAAAGTGGAGCTTAATATTCAAAATTATCACAGTGGTATCTATGACATTCTTCAAGTAGCGCCTAGTTCTTATCGATCGGGTGCTGGTTTCAGAAAACGAAAGAATTAATTACAGCCACAGATCGATTTTTAAGATAACACATTTCTGCTGCCTCTCTGATGCCACTTCCACTTGGATATGATGGATGTTAAAAGGATGGTTGTAAGAATATTCAGGGCCTCGTGGACGGGCAAGTCAGGACAAAAGTTTTGTTCTTTGAAGTTTGCTGGAGTGATTTTTGTTTTTTTTAAGCCTGTCACTTGGCTAAACTCAATTTTATCATGGAAATAATTTGGATTGTTTTGTTCTCAAATTAGATTCAGAACATTTTGAATATCAGTTCCTTCTGAAATGAAGCCATACTGAATACCATCATTTTGTAAAGCAGACAGAAGAGAGAGTGCCTCTGTCGCTCATTGTCATTTCCTTGATTCTCACCCCTGCAGTTAAAGTTGTAACTAAACAAACCTTTTCTTTTCCCTTCTACCTTTCATGTGCTATAACTGACACACCGCACTTTTGAACACCCTTAATCTCTCTTTGATGAAGAAATTTGTCTTTTCCCTGTGCCGTAATAGACACATCAAATTCTTGAACAACAACAAAAAAAAAACAGCTTTCCCTGCTCCACAATGGAGTCAGTTAAATTGACATTATTTCCCTCTGACAAGTTAATGCTTTGTTTTTCTGTTTATGGGGCGTCATGTGGGCACAATGAGTAAATTATTGTCACTGCTGTCAAAGGTATTAAATTTCCAAAAGTTCTGTTAGTAGCATTTGCCTAATTTTGTGAGTAGCTCGGCCTGTCTGTAGGGTCTGATATTGCCAGTGCATGTTTATGGTGCTGCCTTCCCGAATTAGAACAAATTAAGATCCTCATTATTTTATTTGCTGGATGCAGGGTTTTTAATGGTCTTTCAACAAATTAAATAACCTCAGGGCACGGGCAGGATTAATTAGACAATAAGAATCACATCTCTTTTCATCTTTTTTAAAATAGATTATGTCTTGATGGTTCCAGGGATGGAATGGGCCTCTGTTTTAATGGTGTATCAGAGTGGGAATCAGTGTGGCAGAAAATCTACTAATTATTTACAGAGAACCAGGAGAGCTTAGTTTTTTTTGTGAAACTGTTGGGCAGTGGCCACCTGGTCGCAATCCTAAATTAACAACTCAAAGTTCGAGTGATGTTGCCTCAATTGTTTCATCTAGTGGAAATATTTTCAGATTATTTTTGGATGTGTTTTATAAAATTGAGGGCTGTGTAATATTTTATAAAATATTGCAGACAAGCTTTATATATGCTGAAAGTGGCCAAAATTGCAGCACTAAAACTTAAAATTCACTCTTGGCTGTCTAAAAAGGAACAATCAATACATAGAAACACTAAACCTAATTTAGAAAACAATAACAAATGGCAGTTAACAGCTTTTTAAGCTCTCTTGCAGTTCATCAGTGTCTGGTGTGATTGCCTCTTGTATCCACTGTGGCTTGACTTTCTTCGGGGTATAGCATCATCAATGAACCTCTCAGTGTGTAGTGTTGGGATGTTTTCCAATTCCTGCAGAAAGGCCTGATAAAGTTATTGGCATTGGCAGTCACAGGGTCGGATCTCCTGGGAGGTGCTAACTTCTGCTTGTCTCATAAAGCAAGATTGGAAAATCAGCTTGATACAAGGTGGAGTAATGCTCATGTTGCAAATTAGGTTCAATCAATTGGTCAGTCAATCAAACTTTGTTTACAGAGCACTTTTCATACAATAAAATGCAATTCAAAGTGCTTTACAGAAGAAAAAAAGAGAAATTCCCCAGGATCCCCACAACACATTCATACACACATAAAAAAATAGTAAAAAACAATCAACAACACATTTCAAGACATTTTACACTTAAAAATGGTGTCTTAAATTGTATTTTTGAAAAAAAAATAAGGTGCAAAATAAGCAGTGCAGTAACAATATCTTTATATACTCTCTAGCTTAACAGTTTAATCTGAGTTATGTGGGTCTTTTGACTTATACTAAAAAAGATGTGCAGACTGGAGCTTCAGCCAATCAGAGCAACAAAACACGTGACATGACTTGTAAATACAGGCTGATAACGTTTTTCTGTCAGTCACTGAATCAAATCTGACTCATATTAGATAAACTGTTGTGATTGACCCGGTTGTAAGCTCGGGTGGAAAACTGTCTAAATGGGAGAGGACCATATCTATCTGCTGGAATGAATCAAGTATGAGCCCAGCAGATCTGGTCACCAGGCTACATTTATGTTGTAATCATGTTTAAATATTTTATTTTAAAGTACCTTGTGACCATTATGTGTTATTAGTCAGCACAGTAACACAATTGATTTGATCAAATCTTGTCTTGTGACCAATCTTTGATGCTGTAAACCGGTGTACCATAGATTATTTTAAAAACAGATTTTCTTACTGCTTGTGACAAGGGCACATTTGTTCTGATCACTCTCATCAGATTAAAGCAGAATATCACAACATGTGTAGAGACTAATGTGACGCACTGCAGTGTTTCGGTGTTTACCTGCAGCACATCAGGAAACAGACTTTTCCCCAAACTGCCACCTTTTTTTACCCAGTCCTGCACATTAAAAGTTTTATCTCATTTATAATATACACTTGTGATTACACTTAGTTATTTCAGTTTTTTAAATGTATTTATTCAGGTTACAGCAACATACATGCACAGTTATCTTTATCACACTATCATGCTTGTGCCGCCTTGATCCTTAAGGGACGGCTAAAGAAAAAGGGAATAAGAAAAAAACTATAGGAGATCTTTAGTGCGTAGAGTGGTGTGAACTTAAGTAAAGGAGTTAGTACGCTTCATGCTTCATATGTGCAGTACAATTAACAGCAGCCACGGCCAATCCTATCAGAGTAGTGTCAAACATTTAGATTGGGCAGGATAGGAGAAATGCTTGACCTGTTTTAAAAGGATTCTTTCACACAGGCCTAAACAGACTTGAAGGGTGATGTGTCATTGAAAAGCAGTCATTTACGATAAATTTGAATCTGAATCGATCTGATGTACTAAATACTTTATTTAGGAAAGCTGATGAACAGAGACAGTGCTGTTGTGTCTGGTTCAGTTACACAATTATGGCGCCCTGGTTTCTGCCAAGGCAACATATGTCTTTGTGTCTCTGTATTTCTGTCATTTTCTTTGGCACAGCAATCCTCTTTCCATTCTTTTACTCCTGCTTTTTCACATGAACTTAATCTGTTTTATCTCAATTTTCTCCTTCCACGCTTTTTTTTAATTTGTTTCCCTTATCTAGACTATCTCATCCAAGCCCTGATCTTGTGTCACCCCACTCATTTCCTGTCCATTGCTTTTGTCTTTCTTGCTTCAAGCTAACTACCATCAAACTTTAGGATTGTGAGATAAACCCAGTGGGGGGCATCACAGAGGGCTCACTCTGGCAGGTCATTAGAAATCATGCACAGAATCAGTTTCTATGAAAAATGGGAAGCATTGATCCAGAATTTGATTATCAGTGTCATGAATGAAATAGAAGCTACAGCTATTTGGTCACAGCCCCGTAGATTGCATATATGATCCATACAGTGTTGTTACATAAAAGTAGGCTCTAATATTGTTGGAGTCTGTCCAAGAAATAGGAAAAGCTGTTACTACTTTTTTTGACGACAGTAGTCTGTTCTGGTTCTAGTAGGTTGTGTAATTTGGACCACCACTGCTGAGACATTTTTATTTGCTATTTACTGTTTAGAACAAAGGCATCAAGATGAGGACATTGCAAATTTGTATCATTTCATGCCAGCAGTTTCAGACCAATGCACATTTCTATTCATGTGACTGCTTCACAGTTTTCATGTGAGCTCATTTAAAATAAGAAAGTGGCAAAAGTCGAGTCAATTTTGTCTTTATACTTTTTAAACGTCTTACTACCTGAGAGAATGAAATGACCACATACATACTGCAAGTTACTGTGTCTGGAAGCACCGGTAAAGGCTCCTTTTGATTTGAGGATATTGTATGGATGGAATTAAGTTGACTCTATTTCTTTTTTATATGCCAGTATATTCCCTCTGACTGCCTAATGGAGTGAAGGCATATCAAAAGCCTCATCAAAGCTGTAGGCTGAGTGGTGCATTTATGGGTTGTTCAAGCGCTTCAAGAGCTAGCATGATCTAATGACTGGAATGATGCTCACTCAAAGTCATTGTAGCCTTTCAAGATTGAGAAAACACTTCACATTAGTTGCTGGAATAAAAATGGTTGATTGATGTGGAAGACTGCCTTAAATAAAAGAATGGAGTGCATGTTAGTGCCTGTATGCATGTTTTTACTGGGCAAGGTAAATATGAGGGTGAAAGTTTAATATTTGTGCAGGGGTTGTAAATGAACTCCAGAGGGCTGCTGCTTATGTGCCCACAGGTCTGACAGGCAGAGGAAGCAGCCTTGCAACTCTTCTTAATAGCCTCTTCAGTGTGAGGACTTAGTTATTAATT
>JAPZDZ010000026.1:17391263-17401425 GCA_029783805.1 Acanthurus tennentii | reverse complement strand
CTATATCAAAGAGTTTTGAGCTGAGCTCTGCACCAAAGTGTCAGAATGGTGACAAATCACCCAGGATACTTTTTTTTTAAATATGAATTTGTGGTGCTTTTGCTTCATTAGATACAGTACAAAAAGTGACAAATGTAAGAAGGAAAAAGGGGAAGACATTAAAAAAAAAAGTTGTTAAACAGTCTCAAACCCACAGTGGCACATGTGCAATTCACACACTAATTGATAGAATCTTTCGGATGCAGCTGATTTTCTCAGATCAATTTTTGCTGTAATATATTATCATTAGACACTATAGAGAAAACCATTGATGGTTTACTGTTTTATAACCACCATGTTTCAATGGTTCAGTATCTTCTGATGTGCTTATGCAGCAGATAAAGGCTCCATATTAACTTTAAACTATGTGACATGGCCATTTTATAACTTAAAAGTCCACCTGTAACTATAAAGTCTTGCAAAAGTAAGACAGGCGTTGCATGATGTGGTACCTTGGAAAGCGACACATGGCATGTGGCCTAATGACATGGCCCAAGTCTTTGTGCAGGGGCGGCTGAAGATGAGAATTAATGGGAGAGCTCAAATGAGGACCTTTATTCCTCCATTATAATTTCTCCCCTGGCAGCACTGAATGAAAGGTGGCTCAGCACAAGGTGAGATTCCTTTTATAAAGGTGAGAGACTTTTTACGAGCAAAGTTGGGTCACACCCGTGCTTGTTCTCTTCCTTTGTTGCTCTTTAGGTCCTTATCACATTTGCTGCAAAGCAAACACATAGTTTTGTCTTTGCATTTCAGCGTGAATTAAGGCTTGGTGTCTTCAAAGGCTGTTCTGCCGGTAACAGTTGTAACACTACACACAAGTCATGGTTTGATCATACTGTGTTTAGGAGTGACAGTACAGAGTTCAACCTGTGATTTCGGAGATTCGTGGTTGTTCAAAGTACAGTGCCACTGCAACAGTTTGTTGCAGGGATTATAAAATAAGAAAAAAAAGTTACAACAAATAGGTTTCTTTAATGGCTACATTTTGTAAATAGAACAGCTCTGGGAAACCACAGATATTTCTTTACTGACTATCTAGAGTAGTCTACTGAGCCTTGAAATATTTATCATCTGTTCTTCACAGATCCTTTCCTTTTTAATGTTAAAAGGTCTGGAAATAGCACATCAACCTCCATCCACCTTTCTTTAGCCTGCTCTTGCAAAATCAAGTGAGGCAGATGCATGGAAAGATATTAAGTGTTTGCTGATAAGAGTGCAAGATTTTGTTGACATAAACACGGTGCAATGCATGTAAGCCAAGACATGGTCCGTTTCATTTGTCCATCAGCATGCAAGTTTCATTTTGTAGGAAAAAAAATGTAAGATTTGAGTTGCATTTTTTTCAGATCCTCAGCATGGGGGGTTCGGGTAGTAAAAGAATTAATAATAGATAGTAAAACAGAGATTTTACTATCTGCCCTTGTTTAGCAGAGTTGAGAAATGCACAAAAACGTTGTCATGTCAGCCTTGTATCAAAGAGAGAAGAGGAGGAAGACAGCAGTTTTGTTGACTTTAATGTGTAAGTGTTGTACTGTTTTATCAGCAAGCAAGTGTGCGGATGCACCTTGTAATCAGACTGGGTTTGTAAAAGCCATGTTGACTCTTTTGTCTCCCTGTTCCCCCTCCTACCTCAGGCTACGTAAAAATGAGGGCCTTAATTGATTTAACGGTTGTTCACTCCCACATGCATGAACAGATGCAGCATCAAGCGGTGCTAGAAGAGGGGTGGGGGTGCAGGAGGATACAGTAAAAAAAAAAAAAAAAGTAGTTGCAGAAGGGGCACCAATTTAGAGTGTTCCCAAGTGATACTCACTGCTAAGGGATAGAAACTGTGTGGGTGTGTGCATGAGAGTGTGATTGGGGGGGATGCTGTGGAAAAGCAGTGCGGGCCATGTAGCCAGGTTGAGATTTATTCCCATTCAGAGGACCATTATTGTTGACCTTGCCTTGCCTGGGAAAGCCAGAGTAAACAGAGGCCTAATAAATCAACTTTAACAAGCCCAGTAGTCCTGGCTGGTGAAGCAGCCATGCAGCTCCGACACGCAGGGGTGGATTAATCCACACTGCCTCCTCTCCACAGAGGGTACCTGTAGAGTCTGATTTGGCTGATAGTTTGTATGCAGACGCACAGGGACGTTTAATTGCTCCACTGAATGCAGCATCTCCCTAGCCAATGTGTTTGTATTCACACTCAGGGCTGTGTTTGTGTGAGAGATACAGAGCAGTCAAAAGAGAGGATGCATAATCACACTCTTGTGCAGGGTTTTGAGACTACACTAGAAATTTCATTACATGCTTACCTGGTGTTCCAGTGCAGGCAATATTTGTTGAGCAGATTGACTTGGCTGCCTATTTGATTCCTCATCAATTTCATATCCCCTTCACGTCAAGGGAGATCATCAATGATTCATACTTTATACTGCGGCTCCCTGCAATGTAAATGCCTTCATAAAAATCCTAATATCCTCATGTTATGGCTAAGTAATAAAACTGTTTACCAGTCACTGTTGTGTTTTTGTCTGGAACCTCAGATGATTGTTTTATTGCAGCATTTTCTTTTTTCTTTAACAAATGACAGATAAAAATTACAGTAATTAAATCGCAACATGGTGTTTCAGTACAAACCCCCGAACAGACACATTTAAACACAGACAGACATACACACACACACACACACTCTCTCTCTCACCCCAAGTCTCCTGCTCTTTGCCTCAGGGGTATAAATGTGAGTGGGTGCTGAATAGTAATTTTTGAGTATAGCTTTTGGAATGGGTTTAGAGTCAATATATGCAGAATTGGCACTGTCAGTCAATCAGTCAATAAATCAGTCTGTCATTCTAGCTGGCAGGTGGTTGAGGGAGGATCCCTAAAATCACGTACAGAGAAACTGAGAGCTTGTCTTCAAGGCCAAGGCACAGAGACAGAACTGAGTGGGACTTAAAGAGTGGGACACGTACATGTGACCAGCAGCATATGGATGAAAGACAAACTGTCATCAGTGCTTCTGTGTTTCTGTGTCCATAGTATGCACACACATGTGCATGTATGTGGCAGTGTGTGCATGTGGGCGTGTTTCTCGGCAAGTAAATGCAGGAGAGTTATTCTTTCAGTGTCATATTTTTGGCATGGTTGTGCTGTGTCCCAGGCTGCTGCACAGTTGGTGAATATCAATGCAGTGTGGCGTAGTGACGGGGACTGGAGCTGACATGTTGTCACACTGTGATGAAAAGCACTCTGAGATGATGTGGCGGGAGTGTTCCTCCTGTCCGCAGAGAGATGGCAAGCTGGCTGTGGCATTTGTGTATTCGTTTGTGCCGCCATGCCTGTGTGAGAGTATGTGTGTGCATACTTGTTGGTTATTCTCCGGGTGCACATGTGATTGTATACGCCTTTTGCCTGTCGTTCAAAGCCATATCACTGCACACGCAAAGTGTGTGGTTATGCTTCTGTAGCAGTGGTATTTACAATATTCAAGCTTATGTTTGGTGAATCACTGGATAGTAAACCAGGTAAAGTGCTGACCAACTTGGTTATTGAGTCAATATCACCTGCAGGACCATTTAATGTCTAAAAAACAAGTTTATATGCATTATTGAAGTTGAGTCAAAAAGGATGTGGTGTACCGTCTCTGAAACTGGCTCCACTTTTATGACTTTGGTCTCCTTGTAGAGCTGTTCTGTAGTTTCCTCAAGTCTTGGCTATGTCTTAAGGTCTGTAAGGTGATGAGAAAAGAATATCTGTATTAGAATCTTTTTCCCTGGCTGTGGCCACAGTCCTGCCAGGTCTGTGAAAAGTCTAGAGGGCCTGTTCAGGCCTCTCCTATCCTGTTTTGGCTTATAGTTCAAACCTTAGCGCTCACTTGGGCTTAAGCCTTCTAAAAGCTTTGCTTAATGCATATGTCTTTGTCTCAGTGGACCTTTGTAGATATATAAAAGACAGCCTCCACCTGGTCGCCCCCCCAACTCTTTTAGTTTAATTATTGAACAGAAGAGCAAGAACACGAATGCACAAGGGCCTGCATGTCTTTGTCAGTGACTTATTTGTCTTTAACTCAAAACATACACACAAACATGCACAGACAGATACATATCAAGTACACTATTACATTTCCAAGAAGGTTGCTGATGTATGGGTATGTGCAGACAAGACTGAAAGGGCAGAAGTGCTCTAGATAAGTTGTAGAAAAAGAAAAAGCACGGGAATCTAATCCTATCATATACCGCTCCATATGTTATTAAAGAAGCCAAGTACCAAGAGAAGTGTTAGTCTCGATGCTTGTACTGTGAGATTTATTATATGTAACCTTGAGGAGTGTAGGGTATGAGACAAGAGATGCTTTCTGGAATCCACCCTATATAATCTCCCGGTGTATTTCTCTCTACTGTGGTGGTATCTGTGGGTTAGTGTTTGGAGGAAATTGGTTCAGTAAAGTTGTTGAAGTGAATGAGATTGAGTTTTTTGTAGTACTTTTCTTGTTGATGTTGTGCTTATTTTTGTGTGTGGTCTGTGTGTTTATTTGCTTGTATTTTTATCAGTGTATGTTGAGGTGCACGTGGCCCTCCGTGGCTGCCTGTCCTCCTGCGTTAGCAGTGTGATACTGAATATGCAACACCATCAATCAGGGAGTTGTCTGCTGTCTCCTCTGTCCTAATTGTGCCCCTAACCCTGTCTCTCTTCTCTCACAGACTTTGGTTGCAGCATAGCATTTCATTTCCACAGAGGAGTCCTTTTTGATACAATAGTCTCATTGAAGTACTCCTCTCCAGATGTTCTCTCCATAGATAAATCTGCTATTCAGATCTCTATAATTGATTGTAATATGCAGAATTAATGCCTAGGGTTATAAAGAGAATTCTTGGAAACGTTTTTTCGCTTTCCTTTTGAAATTCAAAACAAGAAAGCACCACAATGCACTTTTTTCTTCTGCCCAGCCTCAGCACACAAGTGCAGTGCAGCGGTGCCTATTTGCATATTCTCTAGCTGATTCAGTGCAAAACAACTTGGGTATTGTTACAGACGTAATTAGGAAGATGATCAAACAGGGTTTTTTTTGCGACATTCACTCCCTCACCCTCTCTCATGCTGTTTGGAGTAACACTGATACCGTTGCTGGGTTCGCAGTTCGAGTTAAAATTTTTATTGCGAAGAGTGGCTGCTAATGATGATTTTTGGCACAGCAGTAATGAATGTATGTGATGAATTTAGGGATGTGCGCCGTTGTCAAGTTCAGAAAAAAGCGTCACAGAGACAGCGAGAGAGAGAGAGAGAAGAGAGACAGACTGATAGAGTGACACAGAGCGAGCGTGAGCTGTGGGCTCATTTGGAATTCCAGTGTGTTGGTAATAATAAGGGAACCTCAGCAGCCCTTGTTGAATTATAGATCACACCAGCATGATTGGATGAGGTTAGGCCATTGTAACACCAACTTAATAATTTACAGATTGTATTACTACAGTAATAATTGCATGGGAAAGGTAAGCATTTTTTTCAGTCTTCCCCCGTATAAAACAGAAAAAAAGCTCTGTGTATTATTGTCTGTTAAAGTCTACAAAGACAACTCTTGACAAAATTATTTAACTATTCTGTCTTTTAAGCTGCATTGCTTTAGTTTTTCATCTGTGGAAAGTGATTTGATTTGATTTGAAAGCCATCATAATTTAGGTAGGTGTGGTTCAGCTGATTTCAGTTTTGTTTCCCTGCTCTGTTTTGCAGTTTTTGGGTTTTTTATTTTTTCTGGAAGGAAGAGTCCATCCCTTTGTTACCAAATTTCTCACTAAGCCATGTCATCATTTCCACCTTGTGAGGAGAATAGGCATTCAGTCACTCATTGTCAGTGTCAGGCTCAATGATTCGACGCTCTTGGCTTCATCAGTGTCAGCTGACTTGCTGGCAGTTGAATCTGCATGGACGCGCGCACATACACACCTTTGCACACATTATCTTCTGCTCATATTTGCCTCTTGTTCTTATTATTTCCTCTTTAACCTTCATGTTTTGTCCTCTGAAATCTCTGGACTTGTGACTTATGACACATTGCCGGTGTTGGTGTGCAATGTTTCAGTTCATTCTGTCTACAGAACCTGTGTTTATAGAGAAAGGATGTCCCAGCTTTCAGTCTGCCAGATGCATTGTCTTTCCACATAAAAACGTGGCAAGGTGCACACTTGATGGCGTAGGAAATGAGAATATATAGAGTGCTAGAGGACACCGGGTTGGAAGTGATAGGACCATGGAACAACCTCATTAACTTCACCCCTTTTGTTGGAAGTAAGAAGTAGGTGAAAATCAAGCCAGACAGGGACACATATCTCCTAGCCGGCCACTTTTTTCCCTCGACAGACTGCTTTTTCTTTTGCCCTAATAAACGTTGACAGACAGTTAAGTATCCTCACTGCACATCCTTGTGTGTGCCTGCACGCCTCCATCCATATGCTGCCATGGTTTGCCTGTAGATTGCATAGGCAGGGCTTCTTCAAGAGATGCTGAAATTGTAGATAAAGCAGGCTGATTGTCTCTGTGTTGCATCAGTTGGAAGGCAGCAGATTTATAGCAAGCATTTGCCACCACTCTGTTGATATTGAATTAATATAGTGGCATGAAGTTTTTTTGCTCTCTGGTTATTTACTGTACATCCAGCGTACATCTTTAAACCTTAAAATGTGGGTGACTTCTTCTGATGATATCTCTGATAACAGAGACAACATATCTTTAAACCACTGTAACCACCTAAAGTCAGATGCTTGTGGAGTGAAAAGAGTTTTTCCTTTTTCCATTTCTACAGACCAGGGAGATATTATCAATGTGATATTGATAGTGTGATACAGTGTTTTAGCTGTTGTGATGTGGTGAAAAAGCATAAGTGTGGGAATGCAATTTCAAATGACATTCAGGAGTGATCCAAGAGGGCATTAAATAATTAGCAAAAGATATAAGTTATACTTTTGTCTTGCATTGTTACATCACTAATACATTTGCTCTGAGATAACTTGACTTTGTTGGCAAGTCAGTATGAATAACAATAGTTTTTTGTGACAGATATTCTTCTATAAAACAGATTCCTGAATTTGACCTTTTGTCAGCAATATAAGTAGGCGGCTGGAGATAAAACACAACTCCAGTTACTCCAGCTACAGTTTTTAATGTCTCCATTTCCATTCATCAATGAAAAAGAAATGAAAACAATGAGCTATTTAAAGCAACTTATTTCCCAGGCCCAGTGGTTGCACAGCCTATTTGTGACTGTCTGTTCCATTAGGTTTTAAGGACAGAAAGCCAGAAACAAAATAATGAGTGCTTCTTTTGCAGATCACTTCAAATAAGAAAGAAAATCCAAAATAATATTATTGCTATGAAAGCAAGCCATAATTGGCCAGTCAGGTTAGAGGAACTAATGGAGGGCAACTGAGGCAAAACTAAATAGATGCTGTTTTGGAGATTGTTCTTTTTTCGCCACATTCTTTGTAGAAAAGAGAGACTAATCTGTGAGTGTACTTTGTGACAGTGAACATACACAAGCAAACTTTGGATCTCATTTGAAGTAAATACATTTATTTTAAGCATTTATATGCTTATTTTTACTGCCATCATCAATGACCTTTAACGTGTCAAATTTTGAAGAAGGGATTTAACACATCTTGTTTCTGTGCTCTATTGTCAGCTTGAACAATCATTGTCAAAGCTACAAAGCTAGTGTCGTGTTTCCTCTACTTTAGAAATAAAAAAATTTCATGATAACTGAAAATAACAATTACTTTGAAACAAATATTGGTCAAAATAGTGCGCGGGTACATTGACAGCGGAAAGTTATGTTTGAGCAAATCTGTTACATAAATTGGAAATGAGACTTTTTCTGCGCTACAGAAAATATCATTTCAATCTTTGCAATCTGCTACCTCGTCATCCCTCTCAGATGGGGGTCTGTGAACCACTTTCACCGAGCCTAGCAGAGGAACCTCTTCTGCCGTGCGACACTTTTAATTGGGACGCTACGGTTGAAATTGGAGTGGCTGGGACCCACAGGGACTCCTATTTCTATCTTACCCCGTACACTTTCAACTTAAAAGTTAACGAACATGCCAAACCGTTATGTTTAGACACACAGCATGACTCTAGCACCACATATCTCTCATTTAGCACCTTCACCTCTATTTTCCTTAAAATAGCCTGCACATCCTACCTAGCAGAATTTTTAAATGTGGATATATATTGAAGTCCAAGTACGGCAGGCTTGAGTTATGGTGCTCAAATTAAATGATACTTGTACTGCTATGATGTGTCAATGTGTTATTGCGCATTTCTGAACCCCTGAATAATATGCTGCTGCTGCTTCCACATTTTGAAAGTGGGCCGTGCTTTCAGAAAGGTATATTGAGTTTTCTGCAAGGTTCAAAATTAAAAATTAGAGGAAAGCTGCAGGTTCTTTATTATATGTTCTTTTGGTGTTAAAGAGTACAATGAATACTTTCATTCTTTTATTTTCCTTTTTTTTTGCTACTGCAAAATTTTTTTAGTGCAGTTTTGTACCTGAATTTTGCAGTGTGTCCTCCAACAAGATATAAGACAGGGCCTAAGCCACCAGGCAATGCACACCTTTTCACTTTTATGCCTGTTCGATTTTGCTTTGTACTGCTTTCATAGCAAAAATTGTATCTTTTATACTGTGTCTTCCTGTCTCTGTTACTGAAACACACACTCACATACACACAAAAAAATCTTAACTACACATTCTCATTCAACATTTGCCAATTTCTTATTCCTTTACTCATTTTCTGTTTCACTCCACCTTTTTAATCATCACACTGTTGAGGATCGCAAAGTTATAACTTTCTCTCTCTGCAGGACAGAATATCATTTCTTCTCAGATGTGTGTGTCTGTGTGTGTGTATGTGTGTGTTTGGGTGTGCGTGTGTGGTGGGGGGGTGTTCTGTGCTACTGATCTCAGCATCTCAGCAGCTCCTTTAAAGCTTTGTCTGTCCCTGAGAGTGCTCAGAAAAGAGGAGATGTTGGCAAGCCCAGGCATCCTGCCAGCTTGTCCATCTTTCTCTACATGGGCCGCTGCTGCTTGGGGTCACCATTAAGGTCAGTTTGAGAATCTGTCAGCAGGACTGCTTTTCTTTTCACTGTAGAGTACACATACACTGACTGTTGAAGATATAACAAACACTTGAGAGTGTAAGAATAGCCATTACAAGGTAGGAACACATGATTACTTTATAGAATTATTTTCTTTTAATGCCATCATATCAAATGCCAATGACTTAACTATCTGTAAATGGACATCAGGGCAACTCTGGAATAAAAGAAGTGTGTAATATTCTGTACAGTAGTGATGATTCAGTTGATAATGCAAAATAGAGCTCTAAAAATAACCAGTGTTGTTAGGATGTTTTACAAAGTAGTGTTACTAGTAGAATTTGGCACCAGTGGTGTCCAGTTGCTGCACAGCCCTCGATGTGCATGCAGGCCCCAAACATGAAGTCAAGGTAATGTCATTATGTGCTCAAGACAATTTATATCTGTTTGATAAAACTGGTTAGTCTTTGTGAGAACTCTAAATATTCTTGACCATCATTTCAAGGGCCAGAGACACAGTGTTTAAGAGGCATGAGAATCTAATCTGTCTAACCTGGTGAGCTGGTCAGGCCATTCTAAAGTTTCTAGAGTAACATGCAAACAACATTATCATTTAAAATCCCATGAAGTCTAATTTACAAGCAGAACCTCAGCAGAAAAAAATATCCTCTGTCCTCATCTCTGTTACTCCCACATATCCTCTATTGATGATTAAATGTCCATTCTTTTATTTTATTCCACAAGTACACTGCCCAAGTCACTGTCTTAGCGATAACCTGTAAAAAAAGAGTCACACAGTGAGGAGAGTGGAAAAGCTGTTGTAAAGTTGTACAAACTGATTAATCAGTTATTGGCCTTCTCCTTCTCCTTACCATCGTTATTATATCGGCCATTAAAAAGCCACTATCGGTTGACCTCTACTGCAAACCAAAGCCTTCCACTTATTGATTTTTCTGGTCATTAGGTATCCTGTGTTGATTGCTGGATGTCTTTTGGTATCGATGAGTTTATCCTTGAATAAGGGGTGCATAGTATCATCTTAGTCAAT
>JAPZDZ010000026.1:17369301-17382253 GCA_029783805.1 Acanthurus tennentii | reverse complement strand
AAGATAAAGGCTTTTGATTTAGTCACCTAATATAGCTTTTCATTGTAAAACACAGCACTCTTCTCTGTTATCTATCTTTTCAATGCAACTCTGCATCGTAATTCGGATATTATTACTTTAAAAAGTAAAAGCAGCAGTAAAACTGTATTTCACACTTTGATAATTAAATTTTGCAATCATCTGCGATTCACATGCGTGCCAAACAGTGTGTGGTTGTGTGTGAGGGGGGTGTCTGTACAGACCAATTACCTCCCGTTGCACCATCAGTGAACATGCGTTTCTGTGTGTTCTTTTGCAAGTGTATAAATGTGTGGGTGAGTTTGTGCCACACTGAACAGCTCTCACCTGGTGAAATCTTCCAGCATCTGTTGTGTCTTTATTACATTAGAAAAAAAGATGTCACATATTTTGATAGAGCTCCCTCTGATTCAGTCATCTCGAGACCAAATTTGCATTAGAAAAATTGCCTGTTCAAAAATACTGGAAAAGCCTAGTGATTACTCACTTTAGTGATGTCTCACTTAGTTGTCTCACCCAAACCTCACCCAAACCTCACCCTCTTTTCCCCTCCCCATGCCCCCTGTTGTCTGGCTGCCATGTCTGATGTACATTTCTTGATAACAGAAATTATCAAAGCTTTATCTTCATGATGCTGTGTGGCCCTACTTGGATGGGAAGCTCTTCAAATGAACTTCCTCTGGAGCGACAGCGGGTTAATCCATGAGAAAAACGCACATCACACACGCACATGTGCACACAATCACATCGAACCCATACATGTACAGAAGGAATTTCTGCCTGCCTCCGCTTTGATGCAGCCATGCCAGAGCTGCCTGTGTGTTACTAAATCCCATTCTCAAAGAGCATTTTACCCCCCACGTCTGAGAGGCCCTTGGCATTGGCAGAGAGGGAACACACAAAGGCACATACACAAACACGATCTACATGCCTGATGCAATGTTCAGTCACTTAAGCAAACAGACACATTTGGGTACATGAAACAGCATTGCAGTATGTCTGCTCTTATTAGTGAAACAGTACTTTCACACTTCTGCAGTTTCTCTTCATGGGTTGTTTACTATATCTACGACAATAGAAGGGAAGGTTTTACTTCTGGATTGTTGCACTGCTGAACTATTGTTTGAGTATTGCCTCATTTTGAGTTTTTATTTTCCTTTTTCTATTGCTCTTCCAAGAACTTGGTATGACAGCAGGAGCTCTCACACTGAAGGCCCATCCAAACTTGAGGTTTTGAGAGAGAAAAAATGAGGATCAGATAGACAGGGGTATGGGTGGAAATATGGAGGCATGAAGGAAGACAGTGGCCCCATGAGGCACCTGGAGCTGTGGTGTTACTGAGAAATATATGTGTGCATCTGAAATCCTGCTGGCTAGCCCTTGGCTTAGTCTGCTGTATTTGTTATATACAGATTTGTGTGAAAAATAATCTGTACTCATTGAGAGAAGCGTAATCATTTGGGCCAGTGTTTTCCAGCATTGCTTTTAAAACTTATTTATTCTATTCCCCACTCATGGTGCAATTTGAAGAATTCTGTATATTCTTTATCCTTTATAGCTGGGTCATGATAAAAAAAGTTTCACTAAAACTATATACATAAATATTCACATTAGAACACATAAAAACTACACCAAAGACATAGTTACAGAAGAGAGGCATACAAGCCAAACCAGTGTTATCCATTTTTACCCAAAGTCAAGGATTATCTGTACAAGCAACATGTTTTCTCCAGTTTGTAAATGATCTTTAAAGGTAATAAAAGTAGAAGTACATCTAATATAACTTTGTTTTGCAACTC
Organism: Acanthurus tennentii; assembly: GCA_029783805.1. Classification (NCBI taxonomy): domain Eukaryota; kingdom Metazoa; phylum Chordata; class Actinopteri; order Acanthuriformes; family Acanthuridae; genus Acanthurus; species Acanthurus tennentii. Next base: position 17,380,436 of record JAPZDZ010000026.1, on the reverse strand, counting down.
ATTCCCAGTTGTATTTTGCAATGGCAATTAGAGTTTTTGAGTGGTAGATATGATGAAGGATACTGCGGTTTTGGCTTGCATATTGTCTTCCCTGAACTCGATGCATGAACTACGTTTTACATGTTCACTCTCATTACCATGTTTTCTGGGCATAGCAGAAATCCCATGGCATATAACCTTAATACTTGTAGATATTTCCAATAACTCCCATATTCTCCCAGTGTTACGTTAACCTCTTGTTTCTATAGTGGAATTTGAATAAATGAGAAAGCAGCCTCTCCTCTCATCCTCTTATATTTTTTGGCATGAACATACATTGGGCGACACCTTCCACTGTAGTATCCCTCTGTGACCTGCCAGGATCAACAGTAAGAAATGCAGAGATGGAGCAAAGACATAGAGGAAGAGATGTCATTATCAAGCCATACCCCAGGGTTTAGCAGTTCACTGCAGAGGTTAACTGGTCTGGCTGCTCGGCGCCGGTTGGCATGGCTACCATTTCCCAAGGTATTTTTTTTGGACCATTCCTGGTATTCTCAGTAGTCTTCCTATAATTGTCATTCAAAGTTGGCCAATAGAGCCACTGTGCTGCGATGATTCAACCAAGAGGAAAGTTAGTATGCATCCATACTTTGTTTTCTGCTCTCATTTGATTGTGATCTTATTTCATAATAAACATAAGAGATCACTTTAAGAACATAAATGGATGTTAAAATAAAAAGCAAGGGACTCTTTTGGTGGAAAGAGGTCTTGAAATAATATTACATTCTTACAGCAATAATAATAAAACTCCCCATCTCTCTTTTATGACTCTCCAATAAGTGAGTTGTTTCTGCATCTCACTACCGAACAGAGAATAAGGAAGGAAGGCAGCACACAAAGCAGGCAGGCAGGGGCCCTGGTCTTTGATGAATGTCTCTATCTCCAGGCATTAGGTGTTCTATTTTTCATAGCAGGCCCTTCGGCCATGCTGGAGAGAGCTTGGGCCTCACATGCGCATTCGTGCAAGGCGCCACAATCCTCAGAGATGGTGACTAATCCAGGCCTACTGTCTGGGGGCGAGAGTGGCCGCTACCAGCACAGCCGAAAGGTCACACCTGTCAGTGGTGAGGGAAAAAAAAGAGGCCAGAAGAGGAAGTCAGCGTTGTAGGGGCCTCTGCTTGAGAAGATACAGCTTCACAGTGTCTCAAATAGATCAGCTCACAGACAAATTTGAAGACAAACACACTGACACATTGTGTGTTTGTGTGTGAGGGTACAAATGGTTGTTATTGAAGTCATTACATTTCTTTTCCCATTTCGTCTTTGCTGACCAGTTCGCTTGTTCTCACCAGCTGCATCCTAGTTTCAGATTTGCACAGGGTGAGGTAATTAAGTATTTAATTCACGAAAGGTCACATATTGTGCTCCCTGTATTACTGATTTATAATGTAATGAAGCGTACAGCCATATTACTGTTAAAGGTAATATTGATATAGTTCAGGGAAATTGTATTCTCAATATCTTTTTAATTAATCTTTTGCTAATAGACTTTGCTATGGTCTACTTAATAATATTCTTTTACTCAATGCAATCTAAGATGTCCCTTGTGCAATAGCACCTGAACAGAGCTGTAATTGTTCTTAGTTCTTATTGTTATTAGTATTTGTTGACTGTTTCACTTTACATTTCACTTTGGCATGAACATACAAATGTATGTCCGGTCTTGGATGGAAACTTAATGCCGTCTCAGCCAGATAAAGAATTTTTTGTTCTCTTCTTCTCATTAAAGATTTGGAAGCCAGTTTCTTTTTTCCCTTGAATGCTGCACTGTTGACATTATACCAATGTTCCTGGTGCATTGAGGCACCACTGGACCTCAACATCAGCTCGGCAGCATGCCACGGCTGGGGCATCGGCCTCAATTCAACAGGCAAATTAATCTTGCTTTGTTGGAGTAGTCAAGCCCAACCTGGGAGAGAGTTCGTTTAGCTGTTGCTCTGCTGATGCAAGTGCTTTCTCTCAAGTTTGGAGCCTTCATTTACGGGCAGTTAAAGATCTCTCCATCTGTTATTAGGCTGGGCCTGGACACAGACGTCTTGATGAATAGGTATTTCTACAGCTATTGAATGGGCCACAGCCTCCCGATGGAGACAAAGTACTGGTGTGGATATTAGAAGAAAATGTTTTTGTTTCCTGAGACCTCAATGTGAATGCATCCAATAATGCTTGATTAGAAGTGGAGCCCCCTCAGGTTTTAGACAAACACATAAACAGCCGAAATTGCATTGGCGCTGTATTGCTTTTACTTTCTCTCTAAATCCATTTAACTTTTTCTCTACATACATGCACTTAAACATATAAATACACACAAATTTTCACACGCATCCTAGTTTTTATTTCCCTCACGCATACACACTCTGTTTTCCTTTCAGTACAGATCACCTCTCTCACCCTTATCTGTTAGCTGTGCTGTCTCTGTGATGAGAAGATAATCTCTCAGTATGGGTTTTTCATGGGAAGATATTTCATAGATCATGTTTTTCTTCTGATGGGGGAGCATCAGACAATTTGAAATCCTATTTATCTAGCTAACAGGGAAGAGGAGAGAAAATGTATCTGTGGTTATTAGAGATGAGACGACCCCAATCCAGACATGAGAGGGAGATCAAAGCTGACCGCCCTGGAAATAATAACTTAATCCAATGTACCCAACCCACTGCTTTGAGGTTCAGGAAATGCAGAGCCTCTTCTTGTGAGTTTGTGCTCGTGCATGTGCATATGCGTGGGTATTTTTTGTGCGCACATCCATGAGTGTGATCAGAGTTTAGTTTACTCTCATTTACAATTCCGTCCAAGTTGAGGGTCAGTACTGAAAACCCAAACATGAACACAGATACAAACACAGTCGAATACTGGGCATTCTGTCTCTGGCAAAGACCACCACTATTCTTCTAGGACTGCCATTGTCGTAAATCATGCTTGTCCCCTCCATCAGAATCTGCCCACAGACCCCGTGAAGGGATTGTACATCATTAATGTCTCTGCCAAACCATGTTTACCTGAGCCCAGTTTTTGTTCCGTCCATTTTTTTTCCTCTTTGTAATTTATTGCACATTCTGGGCAGTTTGTTCTCAGGTTAGAGATGATGACCAAGGAATGATGGGTAGTTTTTAATGTATGTTGCCCTGATATGGTTGTAGACTTTTTTAAGGGCAGAGATCAACTAAGGACAATAGCAAATCTGGCTTTGTAGATTTCAAGCTCTTGGGCAGTGCATTAAAATTTAAATGCACTGGTAAGTGAATCGTGATGGTCATTGTACTTGAGAAATGACATGGAAGGTCAAAGGGTCTCTGCCTGCATTCACAGGAGTAGATTTATAGTGCATTACTTTGCTGGACTTGAACCTGTAAAGTGTCTTAAAGTCAGAGCTGAAAACTTTGGTGAAGATGGGAGCAACAGAGGCAGAATCTTGATTTTGCCATCCAGAATGCTGACAGAAACATGCTCTGTATAGACAGTGAAGACTGACTGACCTGCCTCCATGGTGACACTGTGTCAGTAGGTGCACCACTGCTGCAGAACTGGAAGACAGATCAATCCTTGACCACCTGTATTTGTCTTTTTTCTTGTTAATGCATTCTTTTAAATGTATACACTAACTCAAATCTAATTTTCTCACTCTTCTCTTTCTCCTAAATGTTATCTGTTGCCAGATGTTGTGTCTATACGTATAATCTTTTGCAACTTTTTATGTCAACAAAGAGAGTTCTCTTTATTTTAGGTATGGGGTTGGTTTTCGGCTGTATCTGTGGGGAAAAGAAAACAGAATAGAAAAACAGTAGACTAACCTAGACCTTTTGCCCTAATAGTATGTTTGCTGTATTTATGATTTATCAAAGTTCGTCCCTTGTGGAGAGGGTCGGCAAAGAAGGACAAAGGAGCATGAAATAGGACACACATTTGAAACCAATGTCAATACTCTTGCTCATTAATTTATCATCTCAGTGTTGCTCCCTTATCTACAAGCCTTTTTTTTTGTAACTTCTCGTCAGTAGTTGCAGGTCTTGGCTTCATACCCAGGCTCCCAGAGCTGGAACAAGAGCACAGAGTACAGAGTTCATTAGGCCTTCACATCGCAATCAATGCAGCAGAGATCGCAGTGAAAACCTAAATTAGATCCTGTGTGACTTTACCTGCTTAACAGCTCACTTGATAACCCCCTCCACCACAATAGAGAGTATATGAGGGGGAAATAAGTGCAAAGATGGCTCGACCTGCCTTTCAAGTTTTCTTCTGTCATTATTTGTCCCTATCATATAACTGCAGATATTTTAGTACTTTCCCTCCTCATCTACATATAAAATACCTCCTGTCTTTGTGCTTTCGGGGAACTTTTTGGACAATATCGAGCCACCTACTGCCCTTGAATTGATTAGTGAGTGGTTGGAGTGTAGTGCATTATCTTGAAAGCAGTGAGGGTGAGTCAGTGAAGGGCTTATTTTTAGGTTGCGTTAGTGGAGGGAAAAAAATCCATAAGTCACCGTAATGATCTTATTGTCTGACTTAAGCTCACAAAACCTCTCAGCTGACTGTCAGTCCGTTGTCTTTATTCATGTTAAAGGCATTTTTTTTTACATTATATCTTTATAATACACCTTAGTCATTTCTCATAATACACTGCTGCAAATAGACACATAACTTAGGACTTCTCTCTGCAGCAAGTGTGCACTCAATTTTACTCACTCTACTTTTTCTCACTCTCTTCTACCTGACTTTCAGCAAGCTGGCTGACATCTGCTCCTATCTTTATAGAAGTGTCATTGAAATTCAGTGCAGACATGAGACCTGCAACGCACAGGGAGAACTGCTTAGAGGAATATTCTGCACCACACACAAACAAAACCCAAAAATCGCACATGTACAAACACAGTCACACAAGCATGCTCATGCTAATGTGTGAGTAAAACCATCTGAATAATTGTGCATGTACACACCCTGCACAAACAAAAAAATTCCCATTTTAGGCTTTCCTGCATTCCCCCTTGCAGGCATTAATTTGTTGTGGCACTAATGGCCTTCAGTGAAACATACACATCAAAATATAGCCTATGACTTCATAAAAAAGTAATGAAATTAATTGAGTAAGATTTCAGTAAAAACTGTAATAATGTGTGACACCCACAGTGCATGTGGATGTGTCTCCACTGTGTGTGAATGTGCTTTGGGGTGTGTGTCATTTGCAATAGGATGGGAAAAAATTGTTCTGTGTCCAAGCTGCTACAGCTTTGTGAGAATCAATAGGACAAGGCCAAAGCTCTGACCCAAGTGGTGAGACATCAAGGTTTCACCCTCTAAATTCTTCCCTTTTAAAGCAACAGAACATGTAGGAATTTTAAAATTTGTTCATTAGTTTTTCTATCCATAACCAGGTTTGTCTTCAGTTTGTCACACAGTATCTGTGAATAGCTCAGTCTGAAACCTTTCAGATTTAATAATAAACTGACAATTTCTCCACATAGTTTGCTGCTCACGTTCATTTTTTCACAGTTTGTGTTTTTGGGTTATCTGTCCTTAAACTCGTCAGTCTGTCTAATTCCTGTGAATGCAAGTCCCAGGAAAACCTTGAGCTAATTTTCTCAAATTTTGCTCAAAATTCACTTGGACCGAAGTTTAACCTTGATTAGAATATAAGGAAAACATAATGGCCAAAAACTGAGAATTTTTTGTACATTTTACTAAAGAGTAAAATGCAAATGTCTAATAGAATTAAATGATGAGGTATAGATGTGTTATATCCCAAAAATGTCAAAGGTCAACTTCAATATGACATCATAATTTTCTGCAAAACGATTTTCTGGTCATTATACGGCACCATAACTCAGGAGCAGAAGGGGAGATTGTTATAATATTGATTATATTTGGTTTGATATTGAGTCTATGATGCTAATCATGAAACTTGAAACTGTGGTGAAGTAATAGATCTTCTATGCTGCCATATTTAAAAAATGTGTGTGAAGCATTCATGTTTTAAAATATGAAGATCCCTTGCAGAACATCTCTATTTGAAGCATTGTAGTCCTCTAGAAGCTGATTGGTTTCGCTTCTGGTGATTGTTGTTACAGCATGTGATCAATCTCTCTCAGAGACATAGGTGACATTTTTAGTCTCTAAATGGACCCCTTTGATGTGCCAATATATTTTTTTAAATTTATCCGTGTGCCCTGCTTATTGTGGGCTCCCCCTCTTCTTCTCTACCTAAATAGATGATTTTCTGTTGATTGTCTGCCTAAAGTTGTTTTGTAACTGGTTGACTTGATTTTAATTTGCTTGTGGATGAGGTCGGTTATGGTGTCAAAGATCGTGTTTCATTGATAAAATTTTCTTATTGACACAAGCATTTCTAATTTATCTCTCAATTGTCTTAATTTGAAAGTAATGTAGTGATTTAATAACTTGGCTTTATTTACAGAGACTTTTTAAAAAAATTTCAGTTTCACTCAGTTTGAAAGATTTGGTTTTGGTTTTACGCGAACATGGTGACATTATGGATTGTGTGTTAATCGGGTATCCAGCTCTCCTTGAAGGAAATTCTGTTATTGTAGACTTATTTCTGCTACTGTTTGAAACACTGATGATAGTATGTTGGGGGTCAACTTTCAGTGGGATTAAAGCCGAGGGAGTTTGCTGACGCTGCCTGTTGGCCTGCTCTCCACTTGTCCACATCTGGGGCATAGCCAGTAGGACAAACATGTTTGCTGTGTGGGTGTGTGTTTTTTTCTTTTAAGCCTTAACCTGTGGTGTTGATCAGGTTAAAGTAAAAAGTGTCAGAGATAAAGGAGAAGCCAGAGAAATAAAAACAATCATGCGTGTTGTTAGTCTGCAAAGGGTCAAGGTGAAGTATCACAAACAGAGTAACCTTGACCTGACCTCTGCTTTGACTTTTGCAGGATTTAAGTGGTAAAAGGTTGAACCAAAAGTGCTGCAAGGATAAAAAGAGATTTTAGTCATCATCACTTTTGTTACCACAGGCCTTACCAGGCAGATGCCATACAACACAATGCAGTTAGAAATTCCTTTGTTTAATGATTGTAATTATCACTTTGAATGTTTTGTCATTTGAAGATTGTCTCCTCCACCATGACGAACATAAATTTCAAAGAGACTGATAAACATTTTTATTTTTTGCGATGCAGCCTCCAACAAAACAAAATGCCTTCTATTCAGCTTTTTCAGCTGTAGTTATTGCTGATGGAGCTGAAGGAATGCATTTTAGTTCTTTGTTCATTACTGCAATTGAATGTGTTGATGTGTAAAGACATGTAAGGCTTTTTCTGTAAGCACAAAGGCATTCTTTATTCATTACTGCATGACAAGTAAATTCTAGTCAGGAAAGAGGGGGTGAGTTTTCTGTTTTGTTTGAAAGTTTAAAACCAATTTATAAGAACATGGCCTTTCTTTATTAAAAACATATTGCCGTATAAATTCTAGTTCTGAATTAATAAATCTCATATCTATTCTACCCCATGGTTGAGTTGCCCCATATTTATTTAATGTTTGACCTTTCTATGTTTTTAGGGTATACACTCACGTACACACACATTCATAAATACAGAAGCAGCATACTCCTGCTTGTAATTAGATCACTTTTACAAATGAAGGCCAAACCAAATTGTGGGCATTTTTGTGTTGAAACAAAAAGGAAATGGAAATGTTTAATATCCTCAGGTTTTGTGGTTGCTTTTGCCAATGGGTGTTCTTCTTTGGACCCTCGGGATCAACGCACACACACACAAACACACACCCTCACACACACACACACACACACACGCACACGCACACACACACACCATGATGTCTTGGCCACTGCCCAGTGTTTCTTACAAAGTGAGCCCTGCATTGTTATTTTCAAGCTGTTTCCAGCCTAATACCTCATTTTTTTTCTCTTGTGTTTTCTTTTCAGTCTGCCTCTCTGTTGTCGTGAGCTTGTCTTGTCTGGATGCAGGATGTGATGCCACTAGCCTGATTATTGAGAGAATGTTGTAGGCCTAATTGTGTCTGTGTTATCAGCAAGTTGTAGTTGGACAGACATGAGAGAATAAATCTGTCTCTTGATTTTGTTGTCTGACCACAACAGGCAGATAATAGAGAAAGAAAATAAATACAAAAAGAAGAAAAACCCCCCAACGCGCACAGATACACACATTTTTTTTTCATAGCTGTCACCCATGGTTTAAAAACACCTCACTATGGACATAGTGAGGTGAGAGACAGCAACAGACTGATAAGAAAAAGAATGAGGAAAAAAGAGGAGTAAAAAGACTGAATTGGAGAGAAAGGGGTGAAATGCTTGGCCACATGGTCTGGTGGGAAATCCCCCACTGAGCTGGGAGCCCTGCGCCCCGGTGGCGAGATGAAATGTCTTATCTGCCGGCAGCAGGACTCTGTCCTTTAAGGAGGGCTGGGGAAAACTCATTGTCCAGCCAACCAGCATCTCAACTGATCCGTGTTCCCTTTGACCTTTACCACTGACGCCACCGACACGTGCCAAACTTTAGATTGTGTTAAATGTGAGATTGCTCATTTACACAATGTCCTTGACGTGCGTGTGCATGTGTATCTGTCTGTGTGTGTGTATCTGTCTGTCTGTGTTTGTTTTGCAAGGAAAAGTTATTTCCTTGCACTGTCGTGTTGACAGCGTTGTTCATAGGTCATTTGTGCATCATGAGAGAAAGGGTGACACGAGTGACATTTGGATCCATCTGTAGACTGTCTTTTACCCATTCCTGCATTATCTTTCCTCTCAACTAATCTACCAACCCATAATGAGCAGGAAATTAAGTTGTAACGTGGCTATCATACAGCATGATATGCACTAATTGCTCAGATTGTATCTGTGTTATTTTACAAAGAGCAGTGGGGTGCTCTCGTAATTTTCATTAATTACACACAAAGAAGAAGTAATTAGTTTTTTTTTTCATTATTCCATAACTTTTTGTCTGACTTTTTCAAGAGTGTGGGTGGGGGGCCTGGGATATGTGCCTTGTTTATGCAATATGTTTTGATTTATTAACTCCCAAGTACAGTGTTTTAGATACTAAATAAAAATGTTGGATTGGCTTTTCTTTCAAAAACGGCCTTGTGAACCTTTTGTTCATGCAAAATCTCACCATCAGGTGTTGACAATGTTTTTTCGTTTGTTGCTCTTCCTTCCACTTCAAGCCATTGTCTTTTTTGTCACATTTTAAGTCTCTTTGACTCATCAGGGGGAGGACGAAGAACTGAGTTTCTCATGGCTTCTGCTCAAAAACACGTTATCCAAAACAGCTTAACAAGCAATGTTTTAACCTTTTAGTGTCTGAGTAACAAGAAAAATGTTCGTCAAATTCAAATTATCAGGTTAATATATTGGAGTTCAGTGGGTTTATTTCTTTGTAAAGTTTCACTTCAGTCTGCAACATTTTTGCTTCACCTTTAAATTCTGCTTTAGAATAAGCTGAAAGTAACATCTTTGCCCTTTAATAAATAACTTGCAGTGCTGCAATGAGTCACACCATTTAGCTAAAACAATGATTTCATGATTTCACAATAAGGGCAGCACACATTCAGACACAAAGCTTTGGATGACTATCATACTGGCCATCTAAAAAATCCTTGGAGCATGATAATCTCATGGTGTGATGAACTGCAGAGAGAAGAGTGCAGTACTTTTCAGCCTCTGTTCTTGCAGAACTTGCTAATTGCATCTCTTCATTGCAAAACACCGTAAGAGATAAGAGAGTCATAACAATGTTGTTTTGAAGATTGCGTTTTATGTGCATGAATCAGAGAGAAAGAGAAAAGAGAAATTAGAAAGGCGGAAAGTAGCAAGACAGAGTAAATGGAAGAAGCAGTGGCAATCAGCTATCTCTCAGCTCGAGCTTCCAGGCCAGACACACTGTTGCCATGCGGTTTTCCAGTAAGCTGACAAAGAAGCTGAATAATGTATCTATCAGTCAGTCTGAGTGTGCAGAGCGCTGGGCACCGAGTAAGCTGCCAGCTTGTTAAAGGCTTATTACAGGTGAAGATGACATGTGGAGGTGCAGCCTCCTTGGCATTGTCTCCCTGCCCTGCCCTCGATAGAAGGCACAGCACTCTGTCACTCCCCATGGCATGAAAAAAGAGAGACAGAGGTGATAGAAGAGGAGGGAATGAGCCTCAATGCTCCCCTAACCCCCCAAAATGAAATTGACAGGCTCGCTGAAGTAATTGCTCCCAGCACTATTTTCTTTGGCAGGAAATACTGTTATCGACAAATAGGGGATTCAATAAGCGGCAGGAGATGAGGCTCTAGGCTGTGGTCAAAAGGCTGTGTCTGTCCTCTACTGTTGAGGTTGCAGTGTCTCCTGATGCTCTATCTCTCTGCCCTGCCCTTTCTCCCCCATCTTCTTTATCTCTCTATTTGTATCTAACCTGTACTTTTCTTCTCCCACACACTCCCTCAGCTTCTTTGCGTTTCAGTCTTACTACCTCATCACACTCTGCTCACACAGCCCCCACCTCACCCATCCCTCCATTTTAACTTCCTACCTTTTTCTCCAGGGTCTCTTTTTGGCCATTTTTTTTCTTCTGTTGACCATTTTTGTGAGCCTGAAGGGGAAAACTCCATCACCCAGTAGCCAGCAGGTTCTCCCTCCCTCTAATCCTGAGATTGTTTCTCTGCTGCCAGTGTGGTGGTGTAATGTTGATATTATCCCAAAGGATTTCATTGATTTGAGCCAGGGTCATGAAAAAGCAGTTTATGGTCAGTGTCTTTGCTTTACAAAGGTCACAGCATGCGGTGAAACCAGAGCTGAAGCTTTTCTGGACATAGTGGCATGCTTGCTGGGAACTACTGAGAGGAGAGAAGATAAATAAAAAGTGGGTGATGTGTTTCCCTTTATTGCCCAATGGATTATTGAGGAAGCAATGTTCCGAAAATGCGGCTGCCTAATAAGCCATACCCAAAAATGAAATCTTAGTGATGTAAGATGAATGAAGCCTAACCGATATTCAATTTTTGGGAGAGAGGGAGTAAAAAAATATTGATATTGATCAATCGACCGATGTACGAGGGCTGGTTGGTAAGTTCTTGACCTAAGGTAGAGTAAGATGAGTTATAAAGCTTTTGTTTT
>JAPZDZ010000026.1:17347957-17367144 GCA_029783805.1 Acanthurus tennentii | reverse complement strand
TTTTTTTTTTTACCTTCTCTCTTCCGTTAGTCAGAGAAGAAGCAAGTCAGTCACTCCACCACATTCACCCAACAGTGTTTCAGCAAGGATGAAGGCTGAAAGTGTTCATAAAGATCAAGCTGAGAAAGAGAAAGCACAGAAAATGAATTTATTATTACATCAAACCATCAAACTTTTCACCATTTTGAAGGCTGATAATTATGTCAAAATACATTTTCAGGTTTAACCGGGTTTGTGAATTTACTAGTAATTGCAAAAGGAATGAAACTTTTACAGTTGGGCAAAAAAAATAGAAAAAATATTTATGGTTAGTCTCTAAAAAGAAGGAATAGTAAAATCAAATCTTACTCGTGGAAATGTATTAGATCCTTGTTTACATGGTTTTTGTGAATCTTAAATTTCCCACTCATATAGACAATAGAACAAGTACAAGGCTGTGTGTGCTTGCTGTTCCCTTTGAGTGATTAAACACAGTTTTGATAATGGTTGTGGAAAAGGGATAACTTCTTAGGTTTGGCACGAATCACCTCTGCAGGTTGAGAAACACAATTTTACATCTGCCTTTAGCAAATGAATACTTTTCGTCATTGTTGATTCAATCAAAGTATGAACTCTGATTTAGTCAGTCTTATTGGCAGCTCACTGTTTTTAGCCTGCTGCTGTTTTTTTTTTTTTTTTTTGCAACAACAAAACAAACAACAAAATATGGAGTCCTTTCATGTTTACTGTGCGTTGTAGGAAAGCGGCAGGACCCTCTTTTTTCCAGATAAATGAGCTAACTTACAACTTCCCAAACTGCCTATTAGCACAGCTCACTGTGTGGGGATCCAGTAGTCAGGGGATAAACACAGTGAAGATGATTTTGTCTAGCAGTCTGGTTCGGGCTTATGTGCAGCGTGTTTTCTAATTTTGTTTTGTACGCTACCTTGACTCAAACCCAACCTGAAATGTAGCTTGTTTGGACAGCAGAACCTGAAAATAACTTTATTTTTCCTTGAAGCACGAATTGCAAATAGAGATAGTGTAGTAAAACAAATCCATTTGCATGTAAAGCCTTCCTATTTATATTCCCTTTAAATTTGTGTTGTTTTCTGGACCGCATAGAAATTATGTCAGACCTACAATAGATTCAATAGACGTTTGTATCAAGCTGTAGCTCAATGTAATCTACAATTTTGCCTTCGCTGTGTGCTGGCAGAGTGAGTGTGTAAATGTGTCTTTTCCTGCTGTGGTGTAAGTGTGTGTATTGCTGCCAATAGGTAGTCTCATTGTGTAAGCATCAGTGTAGCAACATGTCCCTCGAGCCCTCTGTGGAGATTATACACAAGAATCCATTTACTTCAAGCAGGAGCCGCTGCAGATAGCGTGTAGAGCCTGTGTTTGGCTCTGTGCAAGTGCAGTCCGTCATTAAAGTATTGGCTGATTGAGAAAAAGAGAAATTGGCCAACGCATCTCTTGACAGTGACTCATCCTTTCTTATAAAAACTGAAGTTTTGATTAGCTTTTATTACCAATGCCTTTGCAAAAAAAAAAAGTCCTAAAAACTTCTCAGTTTGAGAACAGAGCGTAGTGACTTATTGTTGTGTCTGTTCTTAACGGTCTGGTGTTTTGTCACACTAAATGTTGGTTTCTTTTCAATGCTCTGGCCTGTGTTTATTAACTTTTCTACAGTATGTATTTTTAAAGACACATAATCCATATAATTCTTCAACAGTGTTAACAAATTTCCTCTGTTCTTGACTACATTTCCTGTTTTATTAACACATTACAGCAGGTGTTGAGGTCAAAGAGTACGATGGTAATTTAATAGCTGTCCTGTTAATATTTTATTTTCAGGGTGGACTGAGAAACAGCAAGCATGAGTGTACACTTTCATCCCAGGAATATGTCCACGAGCTGCGTTCTGGCATCACAGAGGAAAAGCTGCTCAACTGCCTGGAGTCACTCAGAGTGTCTCTCACTAGTAACCCTGTCAGGTCAGTAACTTAAACCTTATTACACATTGCAAACTGTGCTGGAATTTATTGTGGGATGTTGGTAAATTTCACAGGTCAGACTCCTTAATTGTATTAATATTAAGATGGCGACAGAAGGTTCATCAGAGGCCTCAGGTCAGATGGCTCAATTTTTGATCACAACTGTAAAAACACTTCAAAGTGTCATTATGTCGAAACTCTGCGAAGGATCAACTGATCAGTTTAATATTCCACAATCCTTCAGTGGTTAGCAAGAGTGTTTTGCTGTGTCTGTTTGGTTGTTCGTTTACAAGTTTTCTTCTGAAAATTGCTGAATGACAGTATCCTCTAAAACAAACCATTACCACACACAACAGATATTCACAGCTGGAAATATGGACTGTACTACAATCATGCCAGTAATCACTGACAGGAATATTTGCCAGTTGTGCTTGATGCAGTTTAGTCAGTGAAGAAAACGATGTGATCGACTTGTTCTATCTGGCAAACGGGGAGCGGGAAGAATCAGAAGGAAAGTAATCTTGATAAACTGTTTCTTTCATAAAATGTGCACCATTCTGTGTGATTGTATGAGTAAAATCAGGACTAGATTTACAAAACCGCATGTTTTCTCCGTCTCTTCTCTATCTAAAATTCAAGTAGGGGAATTTCAAATGAAGATTTATTTTCTATTTCTTGTTACTTTACAAAAAACATACTGAAATGTTTCATAATACTCTACTTAATGAAACAGAAACACATAAAGGACACACTGACTTGTTGTTTTTTGTAACATAAATACTTACCCGACTGCAGTGAAAAAAAACTTTACTTGGTTTGTGGTTGAACAGCACGGTGGATTTGATCAGAGCTCTGGTCGTTATTTGTTGTTTTTTTTTATCTACTATTGTCACATTTCAAGGGGGGAAAATTTTGTTTTTCCATTATGTTATCCTTGTTAATCAGAGCATGGAGGTATTTCCTGGACAGCATGTGCTTCTAATTGGATGTAGTATGTAAAGAAACCTCACTGGACCTGTTTCATGTAGATTGATCAGCTGGGTGAGACAAGAAAGAAGCTCAGCATCAACTTTAAACAAGCGTAAAGAGTGGTGTAGCTGGCCAAACGAGCACAAGCTTACAGTCACTGTGAGTCACTGAAGACCACTCTGTCCATTACACTCTAATAGATGGCAAGTCTAGTTTCCCACATCAGAAAGCCAGCAATTCTTAGACCTTAATAAGAACTTTGCTCTGTGTCATGTGTGCGACCTCCTATCTACCAAACTAAAAAAAGCCTGCACCTTTACTATCTTCTCTTAAATCTGCGGTCCAAAATAGTTTTTTTTTTATGGTTCTCAGCTTTGTCCTGTTGTGCTTTGATTGGGTCTTATGTCATTCATTACAGGGCCCAACTGGTTTTGTGAGCCTTATCTTAACTTGTTCCCCAAATTCTCTACCTTCTTTCATATAAATGGGATCTTCAATTTTAATTTGGTCCCCCCGGTACGACAGAAGCCTTAGTGACAGCGGATCCTTTAAATTATTTACAAGCCTACTGTTAAGGAGATGTTTCTTAATGTGAATCAGTGAATGGTGCATGTTAAATGCTCATTGGATAAGTGGAATTTTTTTATGGATATTCTGGACACAGAGACAGGAACTGCCAGCATGGCTCCAAAGGTGCTTTCATTTTGTGCACGATAACAGAACCACTGTATCCCCGCTTGAAATTGTTTGCTGAAGTCCTGCACATTCACTCTAATTAGAGATGGTCAACACAGCCATTCACATATGTAAATAAATACAGTTGACATTTTCATTTAAAGAAACACCCTTTCCCATTTGAAATTCACAGAAGTTGTGACCCAACTAAAGATATCCACATCACATGTTGATTTCATGTATGCAGAGCACAAAGGTAGCTGATTAGCTCACCAGGTAACATAAGCTAGTGATAAACAACAATACACTGTAGGTTTTATATAAAATATAATACATAGAATAATGAATAGTCAAGCAGCTAAATTATTATTCCTGGAGTGATTGCAGAGCTGTGAAGTCTCACAATCTCTAGCAAGCTGTGGGGAGTCAAGTCTTTCTTTCCATACAGAAAGGCCAACTGGTGCCGAGGGGATTTAAGCAAGGCCACACTTGCTCCGTGGGTGTTTTCAAATGGCTGAACCCTTGACCAGCATGTAAGGGAGCAGAGCTTTATGGAGGAGTCACCTCCCACTGATGGCCAGGTCCATCCGGGGAGAAATCTACCTTTTGGTGTTTGTGTGAGGAGGACAGGGCCGACTAACACCAAGTTTTGTTTGCCTTTACGCCTCTTATTATTCCTCTCCTTAAAGGTTCCGATTGTTTTCTTGAAGCATGGATAAGGTTACTCCTAATTAATACAGTATGAATACACTTAATTGTCACGGATCAGAACACACAGGAAACCTACATTTGGTTTGCTACTGCTCTAACTCCACTATGTTAATGTAACCTTTGACGGTATGTTATCATGTACTGAAAATTACCATGAAGTAGGTGGCAGAGTTTCATTTAATCTTGTTTAGAAAAAAGATCAGCTGGCCTGGTTTCAAACATTAACATTTTGTGAACCTGTACACATGCAGAGATATACTGGTAATTTGTGCATGACATGCTACCATTTATTTCCCTTTTCTAGTTTTTTCTTAAAGTGTCTAGCATTAAACAATGTTCCTCGTTATGGAGACAAACACCAATTCCAACAGAAACGCCAGCGTATAGCTGGGAGCCGAGTACTTTCTAGTTTTCTCACTGTTGAAAACCAAGAAAAACTTTTCCCAAATCATCTAGCCTGTGTTCAAATGATGTTGTGGTAAAAGAGCAGAATTTTAATGCGGGGGTTTGTATTTATCAGCCATTTTAGTGTTTGAAGAAACAGTCCAAAATGGTCAGAAATTCTCAGAAGAATCAAAAGCTCTTCCTAAACTCTGTTCTGTGTTATAAATATCATCAAGTAATCCATATTCTTAGCCTAGAAAATTGTATAATTATGTAATAAACCATTGTCTGTCAAATTTGGATGCAGAAAGACTGTTGGAGAGCTGAGGAGCTTGTGTACAATATTAAGACATAACATGCTTTTATTCTTCAAGGTTTCTAAAAATTCATACTCCTTTGAGTTGTCATGCGGGTATGTAGGGCAAAGATTTGTTCATGTTTAAATTAAAATTGTGTGATACATTTTCGTATCACATTTGCTGCTGCTTTGAGCTTTTGAGGTGTTGTGGGGAGGGGGGGGGCTTAGCTGAGTGATATTGGGCACCAGTGAGAGGTGAAAGGTTTGGGATTGTTTAGATTCAAATTGCCTCCCCCGGCTTTATCGCTTGTATTCCAGCTCCCTTTCCTCATCCCCGGAGGTGGTCTGACTGCTCCGGCTGGGTAGTCGAAAGGTGCCGTGAGCAGTGATCATCTCAAAAATATGCTGCTATTAATCCAAACCCCATGCTTCCTTTTCCAGTGCTGCTGCTTTTATTTTAAACATCGGTAATCTGAATTTTAGCAAAAGAGCCAAAAAAAAAAAAGCAAGTCTGAATAAGCTGTATCTGCATGCGCCGCCATAATTGTTATCATATAACAACTAAATTAGCAGATCCTTCACACATTGTAAGCAATGTAATATTACACACAAGAACTAATTTTACTGTCCACGTTTAAACACTGGAGACGTTAAAAACACTTTTGTGATGATTAAAAATCAAAACCAGTGCTCTGTTTCATGAAACATTAAACTTAAATCTTCACACTCAAACAAAGGTCTCACCACAAAGTGTTATTCTTCACAGCGAGTGCTTACCATTGCTTTTTGTTTTTCCTGTGATGTTTGGGCAGCCTGCTAATTTGCTCCCAGAGGCCTGTGTTTGTCTAATAGTTTAATTGGCTAGGCTGTGCACCTGTTTGGCAGCACAGGTGGCCACGGGGCCATTGTGCTGAGGGCCTTATCTCCCAGGCAGTTCCACACAGGTGTGTGGCATGCAGCCTTTGCAGATCCACCCACAGATGGCATTGCCTGGAGCGTCCACTGCTTACTCTGTTTCCACTCTCTTCTCCTCAGCTGCCATGTTTTCCACTTCTCTTTCTGTCAAAATTTCCCCAGCCAATTATAAATTCTCTACTTCATTCCCCCCCTTTTAATTTTGTCATTTGGATACTCGCTTCTTAATTTAGAAGTGTCAGATTGACTAGCCACTTTTCATTAATTTCTTAATCCACTGACGTGAGTGAGATGCCAACTTAGAGAAAATTACATCCCTCTTATTTTTTCATTAAGTGGGAGAGAAATTCTGTGTTTCAGTACAGCATTCTTTTTCACACTCTTTTCACACTTTTCCTCTCTATCTCAAACATAATAATAACAATGAGAAGAAATAATATCTTAATATGCAAAACATTTTTTGTTTGCTTTAAAATCACTGAAGCAAAACTTGTCTGTTTTATGTAATCTAAACTTAAATTTTGTCTCTGCATGATTGGGCAAAGCCCTTCTTTTCCACTTTATTTGATCATTTCAGTCAGATTCATTAAGGCTCTGAAGTACTGAGGTTAAAGCTCACTTCCACTGATTTAACTGCTGCTGCAGCTGATCTGCTGCATCAACGAACTTTCCAATAAAATGAAAAAGGACAGTGGATTTAGTGGACTTGGGCAGCAAAGCACACATCCATGTCCCTGGCTTACCTGTTCCCTATGTTTTAACCTTAACATTATACTATGACTCTGTCAAATCCCGACAGTGACCTCCTTATTAGATCTGCTGGCTTTAGATCCCTAAGACATTTTAAGCAAAACTGAAGTAGGCTCCTAACTTTTCATTATGTTAAATCTTCATGGTACAAACCAGACGTTTTCTCTGGGGCATTTTCTTGTGGCGTCTTTTTGTGGAGGCGGCAGGAATGTGCTGACAGCAGAGTTTCTCTCTGTGTCTGGGTACTCAAGGTGTGGGTTGTTGTGATGATCTTGCTGCTTTACCACACAGGGTGTCTCTAAGTCTGAATCAGTCTCACCAGCTTTTTAAAGTTGAATGCTTGCAGCTGAGCATAAAGGCTGTATGGAACACTAGTAATGGGCTTTTTATGAGCTTGGAAGTTACTATGCCTGCTAACATAAGGCTGCTCTTCCTATTGACTGTCTGTCCTGATGCCCAGCTTGATAAAGCATTAAGCAACACACTGAGAATTACTGACATTTCTTCCAATGTGTGATGGTGGTCCTCCCTGTGTAATGATGGAGCAGAAACCTTCAAAGAACCCAAATTCCCTCATTCCCTTATCTCAGAATCTTTTACTGTATCAGCCAAATCAACTCTCACATGACCACAGTTATTGTTTCTAGACTATTGAACTACAGTTAGTCATACTTTAGATTTAAAAAGTGAAATGTATTTATTTCCTTCGCTCAGCTACTTGCTGGTACTTAATTATCCACTTCCCCTGGTTAACTCTTCTTTTAAGAGTTTCACATTAGCACAAAGTAACCTATCCATCTGTCTAGCTGCTGCTTTGACTGTTAGTACAAATATGAGCATCTAAACGTCTCCCAGGCTTTATGTACCACCTTTAATGCTTGGGCTTGAAGTCTTGTCTGTGAGTTAACCCTGCTCTGGTGAATGATACTAGTGTAAGGATTTAGGTACAGTAGACATCAATGGGTAGGCCCTGTCTGACATAGGTTCTTCACAGAGATGAATAACTCTTTCAACTCTGTCATTTTTGATGTGGAAATAGCTCCCTATCTCAGTGAATCATCCATAATTGATCCCCTATATTCACTTTGTTATCCTGAACAGTGCTTTTGTAAGCTCAATCAGACTCTGTGTCAACTTAAAATTTTTTTAAAAACTAAAAAAAAAAAGAAAACGATGTCCTTAGTGGAGTTCAGGGGGGACAGGCTACTTCAGAACACACGACAGTCTAACACCTTTGATATTTCTGGATCAAGCACCATCTCTTTCTATCCCATCTCTTTGTAGAGCAGTGGAAAAATAGCAATTTGATTTTTTCCCACCATGACAATCAAGATTTTACATCTTTTTAGGAAGGGATGAGGAAGGAAGAAGGAGAGACAGAAGATATCAAAAACCCGACCTGTCAGGACCATAAAGTATGACCCCAGAGAAGCAAAGTCGGAGTGGAAACTTTCCATCGGGGCAATTTTCTTTGCACTGTGCTGTGGGAGTCTGCTCTCTAGACCCCCAGTGTTATTACAAACCATTGTCACCCTCCAGGCCTCAGACTAGTTTGCTCACTTCTTGCTTGTTGAAGTGAAACAAGCGGAAAAGATTTGGAAATTTCATTTTAGCACCTAGCATCTAGGTCTGTAGGCGGCGGTTTCTCTGGTCTTTTTGTTTTTGTCAAAATTAACGGCTCCACACTCGTTTCTGTCCTTTACTGTTCCGTATGATACAATCATCATTGCTTTATAGCATTCAAAGACTTTTATTTGACTGTTAAATGTTGCCGTCTTTACAGGATACGATGATCAGTCAGGATAAGCAAGTTAACTAGTTTTTACCTTTGCAGCTGACTTCACAGTTGACGCTCACCCTTCTCCCTCCGAGGCAGTGAAAATCATTTTCGGAGACATAAATGTTCTTCGTGTTGGGGTATATTTTAAGAGTGATGCCGATTTCATTTTATGGCACCATCTGTTAACCTCCAAGATACCCATATCTGTTATGGCCCCAAAGTGATACATACATAATTCAGAAATATCTGTGCCTGAATTTGAAGGAGATGATGCCTTTGGACACAGTGCGATCTGTAATACAGTGGGTTTAACTTCTCGTTAACTTTTTGTGTGCTAAGATGTATTTGAACAGTGAAGCTTGACAGAATTGCTGATATACCTTTTAATAAAATACATGCAAACTCTTGGAAATATGGCTACGTTTTATGTTATTCGGTGCATAAGCTTCCATGTGACCTCAGCTCATATTTAACAAACATCTGAACAGGAAATCAAACCATTGCACAAACATACACAAACATTCCTGGAAGATGTACACTGACTCTTTGAATCTACTGTATAAGGTGACAGCTACAAAAGCATGATCAAAATGGAAACTTTGCGGCTTTGAAAATAGAATCTGTTCCTTCAAAGAAGAGCTTGCCACTGCATTTCCCTCTCCTCCTTGAAAGATGAAACTCATCTCTGTAGAAGCCTGAGGAATGAGCAGATACATCACATCAAACCCGATGATCCTTACTCTCATCTTTTACAACACACACAGATTTACTCCACACCAAAACAATTAAATTAATTGGTCTAATCGACCTGCAGTCTGCCAATAGTATTGCCGGTTTCTGTCTGCTGTCACCTCGCAGTGAGGAATGTTGTGCAGGAATCTGTGGTGTGTTTTGCACTCTGTAGGGGGTCATTTCAAAGTGACTGGGGAGCATGGTGTGCTGTCAGCCGTCTGCACTTACTAGTTGATTCAATTCTGATAGAGAGCTGCACTCTATAATCCCTCATGCTCCTTTTGCACACATGCAGGCGCACACTTTTGCTTCCTTCATTGAGTTTTGTTTTGCATCCTTTCACACACACACATACATATATAGAAGCACCTCCTGTTCAAACAGAAAAATGGAACATTTGTGTCTCAGACCACCTGAGCTTCAGTCTTTGTTTGAGCCACGATTTGGAATCAAGCTGAGAGTTCAATACCATTACAAGTTCAAAGGGCTTCTTTTCAGCACTGCTGCTGGTCATATGCTCGTATGGCTTTGCCAGCAATCACATTCTTGAAGTGCTAAAACCAGGAATATTGTCCTAAGACTGTGTTCTTGGCTATAGTACTGATATCAACCATCCGAACTGCTATTGAATTTTTTGTGAACATTTTTTTTGCAGTGGTTAAAGTAATTTTTATGCCTCTGCACTAGCAATAGACATTGCCAGAGGCATTGTATCTGTCAATCCACTTCAACCATATGATTAAGTGATAAAAATGTAGTGTTCAAAGGTCAAGGGCACTGAAACTGCTAAGTTTTATTTTTGCCATAAGAATTAAACTTTTAATGTCCAATAGGACGAAATAAAGTGATGTTATTTTATGTTGAAGATAACATGAGGTCAACCTCACTGCCTTAACTGCCAACTTAATACATTTTTATTAAGTTCCTTTTTAAGTTTTTACTACTAACATATTTTGAGTGTGGACTGTTAAATTACTGCTGCTGCTACAACTACTACTACTAGTACTTATTATTATTATAATTATAATTGTTATTATCATTATATTATTATTATTTCATTTCCTATCATTTCCTCAAACAGCTTATCTAAAGAGTCAAAGGCAAATTCGGTTTTCTACACTACAAGTGTTTGCTGTCTTGCCAGCTGCTGCTGTGATGCATTACATTTTAGAACTGTGCCAGCCATAAACGTGAGATATTATCAGGACAGCTGAGTGGAGTGACACAGCACCTGTCACTCGGATGAAGAGAATGTAACATGCGAGGGATATCAGCCACATGTCATTTTCCTTCAAGGACAGCACAGGCGAATGATTCTGTCTCTATGTATCTGTAGCTGCTGGATGTTTAGGGCATCTTATTTACTCGGTGAATTTTATGAATTTTTGGCAACCAATTTTACCTTTGTTCCACCGTATCCACCATATCTATTCATGATCTCTTAAATTTCTTACTCATCTTGGAGTTGAAGGTTTCTATGAACAGGGTCGACAAAACAAAAGAGGAAACTGTGTGATTGTTTTTAAAAATTCAGTGAAGGATTTCTAAGAAAAATACATTTTTGCACTCAATACTTACTATTTATATCGTATTTGCTTGTTTTGTACTTTGCAGTCTGAATTTGCTTCATATGATTTAACATCTAGAAAGACATAAGATTTTGAAACACCTTCATAGATTGTGAAAATGTAGAGAACCTTTGATTCTATTTTAAAGTTTGAAATAGCTTTTTTTTCACAAGCTAGCATAGTGGCTCTGGGGAAAAGTCTCAGTCTGTTAATTCATCTGACAGTCTGTTCATCCAGCACAGGCCAAACACATCTGTTTACTAATGTTGTGTGCTAGTGCAGCACTTTAATGTAAGCATAATGCACCAAGCACAACTGACAACAAACAGTGTAATCTCTTAACACATTAGTGGGAAAAAATCATCATTATTATATTAAATTACTCCAGTTTTTTATTCACACAGACATTTTGTTTTCTAGTCTGTGAAGAGAATTGTGCCCTTGTGGAACCTCTGACATGGCAGAAAACCTTTGTATCTTGTTTTTGTTTGTTACACTACTTTTCATAAAATGTAGGCTCAGAAAATAGAGTTTGTGTGCTGGTTTTGTTGTAAATTGTGTCAACTGCAATTTTAATGATGTTTGGCTGGAGATAAATACTTAAAAGAATTATTTTCAGTCCAATATTGAATACTCAGTTGCGTTATCTAGTTTCGTACAATTTAAGCCGAGTAACATACCATATTTTTTTTAAAATGGGAAAGCTACCTCTTAAGGTAGAAAACATGTTGATATTATTTTATTTCCTTAAAAAGATAACAGTACCTTCAAAACCTTTAACACAAACAAAATTGAAATGAAATAGGAAAGTATGAGTGTAACATTTTATTGTGTGAATTTTTTTTAGTATTGATGTCTTAGTTTCAAGGTTAAAATAGAAATTGTCACAGTTTTCCAATTTAAGTATGAATAAAATAAAAGTAATGAACACATAAGAAAAGGAACCAAAGATGTGATGAGGTACAGTTAATATTTTATATCTAATATCTGTCATCTGATATGCCCCGTGCATTATCGCTATTTTAGCAAGCTACTAAATTGATCAAAGTATAATGTAGCTCCATGTTTGGCATGGTAAATCACTAAGCAGACACTGGTGGTGCCTGGTTTCAAGCTATAATGTTCAGAGCTATTTGTTGTGCAGGGCTTTGGTCCTCAGTTGGAATAGTGTAGCAGTGAATAGGTCAGTAGTCCCACATAGGGACAGTTGTATAGCTTTGTCTGTAATACAATATGAAAGATATTGCACTTTCAAAGTAGCTTTCAATAACACAGCTCCCCACCTCGCCATGATAGAATAATAAAACTTGTCTATAGACTGAAATCAATGCCCATGCAAGCCATCTAAACACAAGACCAGCGATCAGTCAAACAGAGAGGGTGAGAGAGTTTCTGCCTCCTGCTGTTTCTATCACTGTTGAGTCACTCACTGTAGTCGGTGATGTGCAGTAATCTTTTTATCATGTACTAACATTTCCGTTGACAAGTAATTGTAGAACTCTGGACAAAGAGTAAACTTTCTTTTTCACATTCTTTGCTACTATATTCTTCCATCACTACTGGCAAGATAAAGCACTGTGTACATCGCAGGTCCCTAAGAGTCAGTTTTGTTTTTAAAGCCAAGAATGACAGACTACAATTTACCTTAAGGGGCTTAAGAATCTGCACAGCATATAACAATTTGCCCTTTAAATCTAAGATAAGAAAAAACTCCCCCCAAAAAACCTTTTAAAGGGAAAAATGGATGAAAACTTGGGCAACTGAGGCAGGATCCCTTCTCCAGTACACAACAGATGAGTGTCTGCCTCGAGAGAGGGGCACACAGAACAGACAGATGTGCAACAGGTGTCATATGTACAGAAAAAAATCATCAGAAAATCACAATATATACACTTGTTGATAACACATATACAGATGTGTGTGTATTGGTAAACATAAGTAAACAGTTTGGATCTAAGAGTGTGTTGAGCAACTCCTGTTGTTGCCAGAAAGAGCAAACCTGAGCCACTCAACCTCCTCTTGACCGTGGAGACCTTAAAGACATGCCACACAAAGTCTGAAGCAGTGAAGCATTCACACAAATAGGAGAGACAAACACACACAGAAGCACAGACACATGATAAAATGCAAACCTTTGAATCCTTTAGAGACATTAAACACAATGTTGGGTCACACTGGGAGTGCCACTTTATCCTCTCTGGCACAACATATATGTACTATATGTGCGTGGCGGAGGAGGTGCAAAGAAAACAAATAATGAGTCTGGATATATGGTGACTGAAGTGCCTTGGCAACTTATTTTTGTTCATGTGAAGAACCTTGAAGTTCAGTCCGAAGCAAGCTGTTTTAAGACTGTCTGCGTGATGGAGTGAGGCGGTGATCGTTCGAATGTCATTGTTTTTATCGCTACTGTGCACCTTGAGGGCGCCATAGATTAAGAAACAGATAGATGTAGTGCACATATGTCAGTATGCATGCACACATTATCATAGAAGGATTTAGTGTCTTTGCAGGCCTTCTAGGTGTTGCTGTAGAAAGTTTGCATGTTCTCTAGAGTTTATGCCATGTCTGTTTATGTGTATTTGGTTATATGTGTTAGCCCTGCGAGAGATTGGTGACATTTTAAGAGCGAATCCTACCTCTTCCTTAATTCATGATGGAGTAGGCTTGAGACCAGCCTTGCCCTGAAGAGGAAAAGCAGTGTTTAAATTGGATCTATTGTTGGATTAAAAATGATTTATTGTTATTTTCTCAAGCATGCCCATTTGTTAAGTCCATATATATAAGAAAGACATTAACATTTGTTGTATTAAGTCCCCAGCAAAGCAACGACATAATAGACTTTCAGTGAGGCTGAAATAATCTCAAGTGAACATGCATCTCGGCAGTAAACAATCTAGTTTGTATCTAAACACTTAGATTTTGACTAAACTGCAAGATTTCCAGTACATACATTATATAGCAGTTAGCATAGCTACAACATAATTGCGTCACACCAGTAGAAATAACACAAAATCTAAAATAAGAAATTGCTTCCCCAAGATTGACCATGAATTTTTCATTTTGCCCGTAGGGTTTACATGATTGCAGAAAGTAACACAATTTGGTGGCACTTAACTAGAGGATTATAGCCATCAATATTAGATGAACAAGTTCCCCCCTAAGTTAATGAAATCCCTGGATGTATGCCAGCATCAGGAGCAGCGACCAATAAGGAACAGGTTCGATGTCTCGTCCCTATAATGTTGGAATGCTACATTTGCCCAGAGGAATAAATATGTATGTTTGATCATATATGAGCTGTAGCCACCTGTATAATATATGTTTTACAGTATAACAAGGGTTTTCTAATTAAAGTACCCACAGGTAATACTGTAAGCATGTGATTCCAATACTGATATGCCAGCAGCCTGTAACAATAGTTTGTAATATTATTATGACTACAAGCAGACGTTCTGGTCATAGTGTTTTTCGAGTAAGTACTACTATTTGTGTTTATAGTTGTAAAAAGTATGTTGTCCACTGAGGCTGTTTCTTTGATTAAGTGAGATAAGGGATTTCATGGCCTCAGGAAAAGGCAACAATAGAAGTAGCATCTCTCATTTTCTTTGTGGTAACTTTGGGGACATTTAGAAGGCAAGCTGCAGAGGACCTGAGGGTAGACGTGAGGGGACAGAAAATGATAGACAGTCTGGGATGGAGGGAGGAGTCAAAACATTTAGTGCCTTCAAAACCTTGAGGACGACCGCATTATGTTGCAACCTGCAGCAAGACATACATTTTTGATGAAAAATATTCTGCACAAGCAATCCCAATCCATCTATTTGGTTTCAGCTCAACAATAATAGAGAGGAGGTAAGCAGAGGCAACAGATAGCAGACATTTTCCATCAAAACCTGTTTTAGTGTAACTTCCCTGTTGAAGGTATTTGACAGTAAAACCCTCTGACTTGTTTTGTGAACAGTAGGTACTTGTGATGTTTTTCTACATGTTGTTTAAGACCATATGTATTTTTTATAGATTCATCTTTATCCAGGTTTTTACCTCTCACTTCATCTAATGATAATCTATAAAACTTTTGAATGTCAAAACAAACAAGCTCTGCCCTGTGGATACCTGAAAGCACCAGGGGTGTAAAACATTGTTTACCAAATAAAAATGTGACAGTTCTCACTGTAAATCAAAAAATAGATGGTAAAATCAACTAAATCTCAAACCAACTGGATATGTGAGAAGAGTTTCTATTTCCAAGGCGAAGAGTTTAGTGAATTTAGTGACAATATTAAAAAAAATTAGTGAGTCAGTCTTCCAGTCTGTTGGTCACAATCAATCAATGGATGACTTCTCTGACTGGTCATTGTGTGATGGCATCTGTGTGTGTTTGTGTATGTGTGTGTATGAAAGCTCTTTTCCAAACAAACCAGATCTTTTGTTTCTCTTAATTTACTCCAAAACCTCCCTTCTGTTCTCTCTTGATTACCATGAGAATCATTTTGAGGACAGTCATATCTGTGTATATATATTTTTTTTCATCTCAGGCATCAAGTAGATGAAGTCAAAGTTTACCAGTGTAACAAACCAAATTTATTTATTGATTGAAAGAGTTAATTCTAATTACTTACATCAATATTAGGGGAAAAAAGAAAAACTAAAAAAGAAATTCATAATATTAGCTATGAACAACTAATGACAAAATATTAGATTGATAATTAATCTCCCTTAGAATTGTCAGTGTATTGAATGGGAAACCTTTATTGTAAATGAAACTGTATTTTTAGCTGTTTTGTTGCAGATGTAGAAAGCACACAGTGGTGGCAAAGAGACAAAGTAACTCTCTCTCTCATCTCTCAAAGATGAGTGAGCATCTAGTCATTATTAGTCTCTTGATAAATAAGAAGATATTCATCTAAAAAGCAATCATTTAGTTTATTAAAATAATTAGAGGATTAATAAATTAATGCAATTACAAACCCATTTGGTAGAGGACTTTGTTAACTATATATAGTAAACATTAACTCCCTCTTCACTGTGATTACAGACTAGTTTCTTAGTGTCTTCAGTGCTGTTCTCACACACAAACACACACACACACACCTTGCTGAGGTCATTCAGTATTCCTTAAATGTCGTATTGCAGTAACGTGGAGTAAGAAACAGAATTTCTCTCTTCTCAAATACTTGCTTCCATTTTCAGCTGAAAACTGACGTAACCATCATTAAGGAGCATGAACAAAGACTGGATTTACTGAATCGTGCCCCCTCAGCCATGTCGCCTCCTCTCCCTCTTTGTTGTCCCAGTCTCTGATTTACTGCTGTGACTTCTGTATCACAAACATATATAACAGCATTGTTATTCTGCAGTAAAGTGAGCTGTTTGTTTTTTATCCTTTCATGATCTTATATATGTGCAAAGCATGCTGGAAGAAAACATTCAAACTGGAAGGCTCATCGGCAACAGATGCACATGACTTTACAACATTATGATGTTTTGTTTTTATTAAGAAAACAGATCATCATTATACACTGCACTAAATACCAATAGCTTAAAAATTGGTTTTGTTTGTGTGCTAATAAAAATTTGAGTAATAGGAGGTGTGGGGGTTAACTTTGTCACAGGTCAAAGAAATACTTCACCTCAACTCCGCCCATTGCCTCAAGCTAATGCATCTCATCTCTAATTGAGGGTCTCTTCCGACTCACTGAGTCAATACAAATGGCTTTAATACTCAAACGATTATTATTTCAAATCATTGTCAAAAAGGCGGGATAAATCATTGACTTATGCCCTGTTAATGTCAGAAAATTGCTCCATGCATTTTGCGTTATTGACAGTTAGAGCCCTGAAAACAAGCAGTGCTAATGACATAATCTGGCTGAGACCACACTGTCGCTCCCACCCGCTCTCTTCCTCCAGCTTTAGACAAACAGGCTCATCTGTACTGGATCATTTGCCGTCTCCTGATACGCTGTGGTTTATAGCCAATTATCTCTCGCGATCCATTATCGATTACACTGTTATCTTACTTGCATTGCTTAATCTTTTGGCACAGGAACATAACTGCTCACAGGGGGGCCTGGATACAAACTGCTTAGCGATGGGAACACTAGTTAAGATGGATGGGTGTTCATTTGCTTGTAGATGGAAACAGTTTAAATTCAAACTCAGTCAGACTGTACACAGTATCAGGGAGTGCAGGGTGGTTTTTGATTTGCAGGTCCCCCAGTTAGGAATTAAAAACTACAACAGTCAATTTATCCAAGTGGGTGTTAAATCTTTGATATTACTCTGAATGACTAATTTCCTCTGAGGTTAATTCAATATTGTTTGTGAATCAACATGGCATACAATAAACCAGCAGGGCAATAATGGTTTTGTATGAATATTGGGTAACTGATTTTGTGTTTGCTTTCTCTGTTTTCTCTCTAGTTGGGTTAATAACTTCGGTCATGAGGGTCTTGGCCTTCTTCTCGATGCTTTGGAGAAGCTACTGGACAAGAAGCAGTGAGTGACCTTCATCTCATCTCTGTGTTATTTTTGTAGTACTAATTTGTTTCCATTTAAAAAAACTCTTTTAAATTTGTTTTTTTTTCTTTTTCAGGCAAGAAAGTATTGATAAAAGGAACCAGCATAAACTTATCCAGTGCTTGAAAGCTTTCATGAACAACAAGGTTTGTATGAGTCACTAATGAAAAGACAGTCCATTGTTAATTGATTTGGTAATGAGCTCCATGTGAGAACACCTGTGAGATGAAACAGTAATGCTTGAATGGAAAAACTGAATGACCTGACAAGATTCAAAAATAGTTACTGCCCTGACATTTTAATTTTAAATACCCTTGGATTTACTATAAGAAGGGTCAAAGTAATGTCTGTTCTGTATTAGAAAGCACAAACAAAATTGAAGGCCACCTTTTATTGATTTAAGTTAAACATTTAGCACATTTCTAATAATAGAAACAATGGCCAGGATCCCAAACCTGATTTGAATTTGGACTCTGACAAGCTCAGGATAATGAGACAGTCAAGTGCAGCTAATTTTACCATTTCAAGCCCACAGTCTTAGATCTTTTAATTATCCTTTTTGGGAAGGTCTGGCTCATTTCTCAAAAGTGGCACACATTTCAAGGATAGATGAACTATTGATATTGCCTCTCTCAGAGTTAATCCCCACACGTGGTCATCTCTGCCCATTTCTTCAGTTGTGAGGAGACAAAAAGGTACAGGAGTCTATAAGTATTTGTCCCTATAGTCCTGTCCTGAATTGAATTAATTCATCATCCTCTCCATTTTTTCCTTCCCGTGGCCTCGTTGTCCCTCCTTAAAAGAAAATTAAGGCTAACTATAATTTACGTACATTAGTGCTTCTTTGTATAATTCATTTTTGTCTTGAAGTGAAAGTTCTCTATGAATGCAAATGCTCTCATTATTTATACCCAATGGACCTTTTCTCCATCCTTCATCCTCCCTTCAATGTCTCACAGTATGGACTGCAAAGGATACTGGGGGATGAGAGGAGTCTGTTGCTGTTGGCACGAGCGATTGACCCCAAGCAGACCAACATGATGACAGAGATCGTCAAAATTCTCTCCGCTTTCTGTATTATTGGAGAGGAAAACATGTAAGTCGACATCTATTTAAATGATGAACATATGTCACATTGTTTATCACACATCTTGCTTTTACAGACCTTCACATATCTCTCACTTTATTAAAGATAAATTTGAGTTATTACTTCAAACTACCGCTGAAACTTGGAAAATATAAGAAAAGCTTCTTTTTTTCCACTTCCCTGAATAAAAGTAGGGGAGAGAATGTGATGTAATGTGGGTGAACTGACCTTATAAAGACTTTTTGTCAACTCTCATTTAAAGTCCTGCATTCTAAATTGAGTTAGGGACACATTTCCCTATACTTTTCAGTAAATCGCAGTTTATATGGAAACAGCACAACACCATTCAAATACTAAGTGATGGAAAAAGAAAGGTAATGATGGTCTGTCTCTGCTGTGTTTCCATGGTCTGCAATACTTCTGAAACAGCAAGAGAGATTTAAAAGAAGAGTGATACTGTAAACACTGCAATATCACTATTTCTTCAATCTTCTCCCACTGGGTGGCAGGGACTCAGACAGAGATTGGACTGCATGCATGTTTACCCACTGTGAAACATACAGTATAGTACATTTAAAGATGAACTCAGGCAGTATAGGAATTGTTTGGGTCACATGGTCAGATGATGCAGTTCAGTGTCTTTAATGTGTTGAACTACTCAGTGTAGTTTGCCACGGACACACAACCTGGCTGACAGCTTATAAATTGGATTTAGGGGAGTGTTTTTATTGTTTCCCACAGGGCCAGACTAGAATAACAATGGCACTTCAAAGTCAGTCTGTATGCAGTGGTGGAAATAAACAAACCCACAAATTCTGTG
>JAPZDZ010000026.1:17310082-17325765 GCA_029783805.1 Acanthurus tennentii | reverse complement strand
AATCACCAAGCATTCAGAGTTAATTACCTGCCATGCTGACCTCCCCATTGAGTCCAGAAGACTATGAATCCAAATTGGATGGGTTAGATTTCATATTAGCCCCGTCTTTTACTTTAGACAGAGCTCCAGATGAGCTCTGTGAAGGTAACATCGGTCACACACAAAAATAAGACATGCTAGATTACATTTATGCTGTATTGAAAATCTATACAAAACAGGAAAATAAAAAGAAAGGAAATGCTGCAAAAATTGCTATTTCTGTTCTTTACTTATATCAAAGCTTATGTAATATAATGTAATGATCTACTAAATTAAATGGTGAAACAGAAAGTCTGATGCCATCCCATATGAATTAAATATGACATTATAATTATCACTGAAGTCAAAATGCACAATTTGCAACTCTTGGATTTCCTTTTTCAGAATATTTGTTTTGGTATCTGAAGAAGAAGAAGTTAGTGGCAATGGTAAAGAATCCCAAGAGTTCTGCGGAACACCGGACTTATTTCTATTGGGTTGATAAGAAAAAGAGGTAGAGAGAGAGAGAGAGAGAGATAAAGACTCTGAGGGCCACTCAGTATGGAAACAACTGCGCTCCAATTTGCAGCTAATTTGCTTCCATTCTCTCATATTAATCTTAAAAGAGGAAACGGGCCACGGAGGACTCGAGATTGACAGACATGTAATCATTGGATGTGGATTTTCACTAAAGGGCTCTGGGCGATCTGTGTTAGAGGGCTCCTCGCAGAACACCTTTTTAATTTTGGCCCAAAAAACAATCCGCCAATGTCATTATGTAACGAAACACAACGTAATGTCTTTGAATATGAAGCCAATCACATTTACACACACAATCAAGTGACTGAGAGAGAAGCACATAGTGGGGAATTGCTTTTAAAATTGAGAAGTGCAAGTGGAAATACGTTTTGGTAAGAACCGACATCTAATCAGCTTCAAAGATCAAACCCTGTCTAAGGTTGGGTGTCTGCAATGGTTGTATTTGCATACGTTTTTTTTCTCTTTAACAGTTTTTTATTGGCATTATCACTGACTATCACCTGTGTATTTGCTATGTGTGATAGTGCACACATGTCAAATGACTGAAAGACTCTGCCTTATCAGTTTCAGGTCTAATTGCATCCCTGTCTACTGTGTAATAGCCTGCCATTGTGAGGACTCGTGACTAAGACTTGATGGGAAAGCAACATTTTTATCTTTTGTAAATTAAAACACTGGTCGATCACAGTTTGTTGGTTTTTTCTCTCCAGCATTTTGTTCAGTATTTACACACCTATCTGGTGGGATTAATGTTCCTAAATACAACAGTCCAACCTTGTAGCCAGTTAACAGCTTTTAAAAAAAACTGCGTTTTGTAAAAGTACAATTTCAATCTTCTTGTTTTAAAATTTAATATATGTACCTCAAATTGAAAAATATAAATAAACTGCAGGAGGATCTTTTGTGGTCACAGAATTAAAAATATAAATTTCATAAATTCATCAATCCAAGTTTTAACTAAACATTCTTCCAAGTCTGGCATGATGTGCATATGAGCTTTACAAGTCATTGACTCGTATATTATGTACACAACTATTATGGCCCATTACAATAATGTATCCTCACACTGCATTTAGGATCGCTTTAGGGAGTCATTGCTTTTACTCTCACCAAGAGTTTCCTGTTTTATAGGAATGTATTTTATTTTTTTGCCTCAGTCAGTGTAAAATACACATGATTGTGCTCCTCGGTGAAACTCAGACCGGCTGTAAATAAACCTATATATGGGGATAGATCCGGACAGTTTGTGATTGATAATTTGTAGACTTTACCATAAAAGAATGAGTTTCCGATATTTTAAGCATATTTATGCAGTGGTCATTGTGTTTAGGTAAAACTCTAAATATCCTGAATGTTTTGCCAGAGACATAATGATGTCTTAATACATTATAAGGACTTGTTGATGGAAAATTACAAAAATATTAGTTAAATAAAACAATATGACTTTGTCAATATCTGGTCAAGTATAAAACAAAAGACTAATAGTCCCATAACTGTTTGGATGACAAAAAGTTTCACCGAATGTTTCCTGCTCAGCAAAGACAGCTTGACAAACTTTCACAAATATTTTTAATAAATTTATGATCAAATCGTAACCCAATGAAAATATAATTTTTCATCAAACATTTATTAACACACTCACCCTTCTCTCTGCCAGTGTCAAAACATATCTTTCCTGTATTTGCAGATTGCGGCGGGTCAGACTGCGCCTGGAGCACCACCTCCACCACCAGTACCAGGAGGGGCAGCAGCTCCACCCCCTCCACCACCACCACCTCCCCCACCACCCCCTGGTGGCTGTCCACCACCTCCACCCCCTCCTCTCCCCGGCCACGCTAGTATCCCACCACCACCTCCACCTCCTCCCCCAGGTGGGGGACCCCCACCTCCCCCACCACCACCTGGTTGTGGGCCCCCACCTCCTCCGCCTTTCTTCGGTGGCCCAGGTGGGCCTCCACCACCTCCAGGACTGCCTGTTGTCAAGCTGCCTTATGGACTCGAGCCCAAGAAGATTTACAAGCCAGAATCAGTCATGAAGAGGGTCAACTGGAACAAAGTACGTTAACCTGAGCTTTTATTCACTGCACATAGAGAAAATGTTACAGCATGCATAGAATGTAACCCTACACATTAAAAAGGAGCAAAGCTGAACATCCAAATCAAAAGGTGCTCTATTCAAACGCACTCTGCCTACAGTTAAACAACTATGCAGTCACAGGCCACACTATTTCACACTCAGCACCCATTTAAAAAAAATTCAAAAGTAAAAATTTCTCATTGCACAAACGTCCTTGAATGTGCAATCTCTTAGCGTAATTGAATGAAGACTGGATTGTGTAATATTCCATCACATTTGAATACAATTTCAATAGGACATTTTCTTGCGTGTGGGCTCTATTTTACCATAGCTAATTTATCCATTGCCTCAGGAGGTCTTAGCATTAATTTAATGGCTCTTTGCTGATGCTTATATGACCTTGCCTCTTATTCTTCAATTATTGACAGCAAAGAAAACATCAGGCTTCTGTTGACATCATGTTAGTGTAGCACATTTCATTTAATGGTTTAACTGAAATCAAGCTACGTATTATAAAGAGATTTTGAATGATTTTTCAGTGTGTTATGGGCCATTGTTGTTATCTCTTTCCTTTTTTTTCTAAGGAACAAGTAAACAATGGAGAATACTTTGTTTTCCACAATATATTATTTATTTAACAAAAGGCAACCAAATGGAAGAAGGAAATATAGAAATCCAAGCTGAAGGTGGCTATTGAATTGCAAGCAACACATTACAGGTCATTTTTGTGACCTTGAAGACTCCTCAAAATGCCATGTATACAAATTCTTCATTCTG
Source organism: Acanthurus tennentii (assembly GCA_029783805.1). Lineage (NCBI taxonomy): Eukaryota > Metazoa > Chordata > Actinopteri > Acanthuriformes > Acanthuridae > Acanthurus > Acanthurus tennentii. The sequence goes on along the minus strand of JAPZDZ010000026.1, from coordinate 17,322,353 downwards.
TGTGGAAACTTACTGAGCATAAAGGTTGTTATTAGTATCATACAGCAGTAAGAAATATCAAACCTGTGGCTAAGCAGTAAGAATTTTTTTTGTGTGTGTGTGTTTCTTAATATTATGTGGACCTATTTGTTTCTTTTCTTTTCTTGTTTTATTATTCATTTATTTTGTGCGACATCTAAGTGGTTTTGCACGTGATTCATGTGCATTTTGTCATGTGGAAAGCACATTGTCATGAAAGTGTATTGAATTGGAATAATGTGTGGGAGCTTTAACCTAGGAACTGTAGCCTAGACAGGCTCTTTTTTAAACTCAATATTAGCTCATTAACTTAAATGAAAACAAATGCCTTTACTTAAACATCTACATGGCATTTTAAATAAGATCTATTGTAAAATTAAAAAAATAATAATAAAGCTGCTCTTTCCTAAATGCTTACATCAGGAAAGAATCAGATAAATAGGTTCCACCACTGGTGGATATCTTCATGTTATTATTATTATTATTATTATTATTATTATTATTATTATTATTATTATTATTAGTAGTAGTAGTAGTAGTAGTAGTAGTGGTAGTAGTGGTAGTAGTAGTAATATTGAGTTTTTGTAGTGTAATTTGTTCTGCTGTTAAAATATCTACATTGAAAGTTGTAGTATTTGTTTTAGTAGTAGTTAAGCAGTAGTAATACCAGTATTTGTATCACAAATCATATTTTCCTGTTTTACCTTGTTTTCTGAATTAGACTATCAAAGACATGACATAAACAGCTTTCAACGACTTTGAGTGGAGCATTTGAGAACAACAATGAGCCCAGAAGCACTTTGTTATTTACACACAAAACCTACACTAACTCCTGTTAAACGTTTCAAAGGCCTTCCATTAGAGTGCTCACTGATGCCATTATAGGACTCTGCGACACTTATCACTGTTTCTATATGGCCTTGAGTGTGATTGCCCAGCTTCAACTCTCTATCTGTATTTTTTATAAGTGTTGTACTCTCACCTTTTTCTGTATGTAACTGCTGTGGTTTTTGAAGAGGTTAACAGCACCTGTACAGTAGGCTAACTGCTTGTTCAGACCCCCTCAGCGCCACACTTAATGCTCTTAGTATAGCACACACACAGCAGTTCTAGTGTAGTGTAACATACATTATTAGCTAGTTACATTGGCAACACTTTAGGTGGTTTTGGTTTTGTCGGAAACTCTCACACCTACTCCCCCTCCTGTTTATTGAGCTGTGCAGCAGGAATGAAAGCGGAGGGTTGAGAAAGCGTTTCCTGTGGCCTGCTATCACCTCAGTGTGTGTAGGTGCTCGGTTTCTTCTTAGAGACTTTGCTGTTTCAGGAAAGTCTGGGTTAGGGGGTGTATAAACAAGGCTGGTGCTTTAACTGGGCTTCACACACTTTATTCATCTCAGGAGAGGTCAACAAGAGCTTTGATGTGTCTGGTTTAGTCAGGCTCTCATCATTTAACATGTTCATATTTATGTGATCTGTCATCACATGTATTTTTTGGGGAGTTTTTTTTTGTTTATTTATTTATATTTTTGGTCAGTGTTTGCTACTTGAATGCTAAGGATGCACACACAAGGGCATGTGTGTGTCCAAGCACGTAAAAAACACACACACAAACCCCATCTCCAGTGAGAAGAACTTTTTGAGTGGCAGGTTGGTGGAATGGCGGTCTCTGATTGTGGTGATAATGGAATCCTTGTGTCATTGCAGATAGTGCCTCAGGAAATGGCAGAGAATTGCTTCTGGATCAAAGTCAAAGAAGAGAAGTTTGAGAATCCTGACCTATTTGCTCAGCTCTCCCTCTGCTTCTCCTCGCAGAGCAAAGGTAAGGAGGCGTCATCTCTCTTCACCCCTTTCTTAATTAATCTACACACACATGCTTCATTTACCCTTCCCAAGCGATAGATGCCAAGCCACTTTCATCTTGTGACACTTTAAAAATTTTCTCACTGAAATGTTAATTATCTTTTAAGCAAGTGCTGTTTCCACTGTATTTGAAAGCCATCTATGTATGCTCTCAAGTCAAATCTCTGTGCCAATTAGGGGAAACCAAGGCTTGTTGCAGTGTTTGTGTTTGTGTCTTTTAGAGGGTTTGAAAAGCAGTGACTCCTCATTGTTGTTGGATTTTTTTTTTTGTTTGTACGCATTGAGGAGTTTCAGATCAGTGTTTTTTGTGTGTATATGTGTGTGCTCGTTGATACACACAAACTTGAACTTGCACATATACGTATGTGTGATTCGAGAGCAGTTATGCTTGATTTGCTTCTTTGCCCTTTTTCAGTCCAGTAGACCAGTTCTCCATCAGGGAAAATGGGAGGCTTTTGTGAAGGAAGCTCTGGGACTTTTTCTGATCCTGGCCAGTTTGTTTCTCAGATACACAACCAGGCTACCTAACTCGCTGATGAATAACACAAACAGTGCAGAGCAAGTTTGCAGTTTTTATAGAAGAGAGAGTGTGAAGGCACTTGATGTATTCCTCTCATGACATTTTGAGTTTTTTTCCACTTCTTTGACAGTGTGTGTATAAGTGTGTACTACGCTCTCTCTTATTCAAGCAGCAGTGGGAGGGGAGAATTCAGAGACCTGTCAAGCGCTGTACAGTCAAATCCGAGCTCTGTCAGGGTGTGTGGACATAACTATACAGTCCTCGAACTTTCCCCATATACCCACCGTCTGTTTGGACACCAGTCAGCCCGCCAGCAGCTTCTTGCTACATCTTTCTCACAGCCTCCGGTTCGACAAACTAGACTCATCTCCTTTTTTTTTTTTGTTTTCTGAAATAAACAGCAATTTTGCTTCAGTTGCCGCAAGGTGATTTGTCGGCATAACACAGATGGAGGGCGAATGTGGGTAGGATAGAACAGTTGTTGCAAGGATTAATGAAGTGGGAGGGAGAGGCCTTTCGTCTCTCACCTGAGGATATCTGCCAGACTCTGTGTTTTGACATGTGCTCTGTGACATTTCTGTGGTAATTGACAGTCAGACCTTTTTGACACATTTGCAATAACTGTTAAACCATTTAAATTCTGATTTTTTTTCCTGTATTTAATCCATAATTTGTTAGGAGGAGATAATTTAATACTCTGTTAGTAAATCAGCAATTTCTTAGCAGAACCCCTCTGAAAGATACTCAGAAACTAAACATTTAGAGCTTCACAGACACATGATTTTAAATTAAGCTTTAAATGTCCTTTTAAATTCTTTATTAAATTCACTTTCTCACCCACTGGGGTTTAAGAAAAAAGCTCTATAGATAGTCCATGTTCCCGCTGGCAGGGTAGGAATTCATGATCCAGCATTTCCCCAGGGAGTTACCTTTGCTGGATCCCTATCAATTACCCCTGCAGCGACTTCACTGAATCAGCTCTTTTCCCTCTATTGTTGAAACAGAACATGATTTGCTCATGAATGAAAAATGCTGTTTAATGTTTGATATCTCCCCACCCCTCCGCCCCCGTCAGTGAAGTTGAAAGTCAATGAGAAGGGCTTTGATGTAGATGGTATTGCAAAAAAAAAAAAAATAGTGCTAGATGGGATCTTCGTAAAATGAGATAGTTGTTCATTTGTTTTTCCTCTTTCCTCTGTTTCATGATTCATGCAGTATAGTATTTCAAATGCATTCCATCTGAGGATATGCAGTAATAAATGTGCTTCAACATTTAACGTTTTGTCAGAGAGATCCCCGCCCTGTTTCTGCTTTGAATCTGACCTAATTGGGTGTTGAGCCTTCCACTGTCTCAATCCAGGATGGTTAACTGGTATTGGTGTAGTTTAACACTGTGTTGAGCGTCCAGGTGGAGGGACTCAGACTTGCAAGATTAATTCCTGTGGTCTTGTACTCTCATTGTAACCTCTCAGCGTAACCACAGACCATAAATCATTTGTGCTGATTTGACAAACAAGTCACTGGTGAAAACTGACTTCATTTGTCTGGGATATTGCCACTTTTTTTTTTCTTTTTTGTAGCACACATACACACACACTTGTTGGTTTTTCCTTTGCTTCTTTGTGGTACCTCCATCTTTGCCACATCTTAGACGTGGATATTTATAAGTAGAGCACACTTCAGGGGACTAGTGTATCGTAAAAGATGAGGCAAGCAGGTGTAAATGCCTTTCCTGCAGAGCTGCCCTCAGAAAATGGTGCAAAAAGGCTTCTGTTAACTCCCCGTTCCTTGGGATTCTTGCTTGTTACTTGCATTGTTGAAGAACAACACTTAGGCAGTAAAAGTAAGAAAAAAAAAAAGAATCACTTTAACAGCCACCAATTTTCAGATGCTTATTGCGCTCAGAGGCCTCTAAAACAACTGAGAATGCAGGACTGTCATCTCCCCTGCTGCTTTTATGAGTCTCACTGTTTAATGAGTTTCTCTAAGAAAAGGAAATGATAATCAAGAGGGATTTCAAGCTCAGCTTCAATCTTCTAAAAGTGGCTTTTTTAGTTTTTTTTTCTTTGTCATTTATTATCAGATGGTTCTTTTGCCTAATTGAAAATTCAACACATGTCAGACATTAGGTACTCTGAAGCCAAAGATATGTCACTGGTAACATGAGGATGTATTTAACCTCAGGTTGGCACAAGCAACCACGTTTTAAAAAGGCAAGCACTTTAACCGTGCTTTCTAAATCAAACGCGCCCCAAATGTCCATTATAGCCACTGTACCAAATCAATAATGTTCACTGCACTGAACAAAAGTCAAAGTCGCTGTGCAAAAAACAAAAGGCAGTTTATGTTATTGTTTCTGGGTTGTCCTGATAGGGATACCAGTAACAGAAATGCCTCTGATATTGCCCTTAATGCTGGATGGAATACTGGCAAGTGCACAGATCTATGAACTCAAGCTTTGTTATTTATTTATTTATTTATTAGAGAGGGCTCCTTTCCAGCAGCGTCTCAAGTACATGTAGGCAACTTCACAGATGTGTGTGTTTTTTTTTAAGGTATGTTTTATTCAGGAAAGCTCTAAGATGTAGAATATAAGAACAGTCTGCAATTCATTTAAGGAAAAAAGAATAAACAAGGGAATACTAAAGTTGTATGTAACATATTTGATCACACACATGAAAAAAGGAACGAAAAAAGCTAGAGAGAGAAAAAAGCCTTAAAACACCCACCCACCTCCCTTTTCTAATTAAAACTTACTTCACAGGTTTTTTGTGGCACAAGTAGACGGTATCCATAAACGACAAGCAACTTGAGTAACATAACATAGCAATCATAAAGTAACAGTAGTATATAGCTTTTAAATTTAACAATACTATTGTTTTTTCAACACATTGCTACCAGATTGGAATTAAGTATCAACTATTGCACAAACTTAAATATCAGAATCAGTATCTGGAAGAAAAAATGATCTCAGTACATCTCATATTATTTAAATGTTGTTTTTAACTTACATTTAAAAGTAAAATATAAACTACGTTTTATGCATGAGATCAAGTTGACCAGCATTAGAGCACTCTGAGAAACTAAGATGATTTAAAAAGCAAAATTAAAAAATATAAATACATTAGTGTTTAATAGATACAAGTAAATATTATAAATGCATCATCTGTTATATACTAACAGGCATTAATGATGAGCAAATTAATGTGAATTAAGCTAATGTTGTAAACAAAACACCAAAAATTAAAATTGAATTATTTATTAGGTTAGTAAATAAACAAAAATTGTTCAGAATTTGTATCTACTTTTTTTTGTTAAAAATCTGAGGCTCTGTGTTGCTCTGCACTGAACAATAAATGCTGCTTTTTTTATAAGTCATTATAAACAGATTTTTGATTCACATTAAATAGTTTTCCATTAGGGGTGTTTTGCTCTTATAGCAATAAAAGCACAGTAATTTATTCATTTAAGCTAATGACTTATTGAAACTTTATTGTAATAAAAATGACAATGGGGCTTTTTAGCTTCATTTAGAGAGCAATTTAGTGATAAATCTTGTTTTTTAGCTGGTAACATTTTTTGTTTTTTTTTATGTAGCAAGGATTAGTGCACTTTTCAGTTTTTAAAAAATTATATATTACCACCTGTTGTAGCTTGAGAAAATGTGGCACCTCCTCCTGTCAGAAAAAGAATGTTTTATGCTCAAAGCGACACCGCAGTCACTGAAGTCAAGGCAGCCATTTCACCTCTGGCACCACTGAGTGCTTTGTGATCGAAAAAAAAATTGTCACCACCCACACATGGAACCAAGCAATCTGTTATCAACTTCACATGTCTCTATTTGCTCTCTCTAACCACCCTGGTTTTTCACATCTTTTTAACATTAAATGGGCCCTGTATAAAAACGTGCGTCATAGTAATTTTATTTCCCATTAAAACAGTTTTCCCCTTTTAGCTTTCTTTCTCAACTCCTTCACTGTGCTGTATCGGCTTTTTCCCTCTTTTCTTTAGCCTCTTCTCCATTGACTTGGCTCTCTTTTTTGTTCTTTTACCCTCATCTCCACTCAGTTCGCTTTATCAATCAGTGGGTTGTGCCTTTGTACAGCTCTTTGGGATCAAATCAGATTCACTTCGGGATTGAATGTGTGTAGCCATGGCCTGCTGCATTTGAAAGGCAATTCATTCAGCTGGAACTTTGCAGTTCAAATTGAAACAAGATTGATGTTGGCAAACTTCACACACACTTTCTTCCAAAATGTTTCCTCCATTGCACACACCAATTGCTGACGGACAAAGGGCATATGCCACTTTGTAATGGTGATGTCTGGAAGAAAGAAGGAAGGAAGTTAGTCCACAACAACTGAAATCCCTGAGTACTGTATATTTCAGTATGCAATAACTTCAGCAATATTCTGTCAGTATAAAACATCTGCTCATGATTTTCTTAGAGTGAAGTGAATATATATATTTATGGGTCACAGTTGTAAACATGACTATATAAAATGCCATCCAATTTTTCCCTTTTTTCTCTATCAAGGCAGTTGTTGGTATTGAGTAGCCTAGTAAATTAATACATTTTATGGTGTGAAAGTCAATGACTCTCATACTTCTACAGAGAGAGAGGCCTAATGAAGATATATGTACATCCTGGAGGAGGAATCAGAGGCTGTAGTCCACCCCTCTGAGCCAGGTCGTTGGGACTTTCTTTCCCAGCATGCCTTTGTGTTAATGATGCTGAGGCAGTTAATGAACATGCTTAGCCAAGTGCTTGTGGTGAATTAGGCCGAGGGGGACAGGGAGAAGTGTTAACAACCCAAAAAAAGCACCTCGTCAATCGAGAGAGAGAAGGAGAAAGAGACAGAGAGGCATCCAGTAATAGTATAATAGTGAATGTCAAGGGAGTTCTTTACTTGAAGAATTATCAACACATTTTTACACATCATGTGTGGTATTTCCACTGGGTCTTTAATATATAATCCATAAAGCTAGGTTTTACTGATGTATAATTGATTGCTGCCTAGAAAAAATCCTTTTTACATGTTTTGTTATCTTTTTACACAATTGATTTTATTTTGTTACAACACCATCATGCTGTTAAAAAAAAAATCCTTAAACTTGTGTCGTGCCTCTAAAGGTCAGCCCTTGAAAGGTGACTTGGTTAAAACCTTACTACAAGCGATGGCTGCCTTCATCCTCCCCCTCATCACACGGGATTTGATCAAATCCCTCTGGAGTTCTCCTCTCTCTGACACCCGTTTTTTTCTTCGCCTCTGTCCCTACAACTCTACCCCACACACACACACTTTCTCCCCTCTGAGCCAGTGTGGTGTGCACACCAGCAGATTCTCAATCCCTGCTACAAAGCCCCAGCAGCAGGGCGGTAATGACCCTGCCACAACGGCAGTAATGATGGAATCAGTGGGGGGTTTAGCTGGCTCCCTGACTCTCCCTAATAAGTCCCCTAATAACTCTGTTAACATCGGGGCTGACCCGGCCACCAGATCAAACACACTCACGCATGGTCGACTACCTCACATGACACTCAGCAACCTCTCAGTCAGACAAGAAAACTGTTGCTGACCACCGCACTGTGTGCTCTGGACCCTACAGTACATGTTCAATAAAAGCCAGTGGATGCAAGTTTTGGCCCACCGAACACAGAAGCAGCTGAAGCAACAATAAATGTCCCTCAAAGTATTTTAATCCCGTTAAGCTGCATTCATTCACATACAATATGTCTTGTTGATAGAAACCTTTGAAAAGCTTGTTGTTCTTAAAAAAACATTCCCAAGTCTTCTCAGATAGTCTTAATGTAATAAAAGCTTTAATATAATGAGTTTAAGCTCAACTCGAGACACTGCACCCCACTGTGGAATAGTCTGACTTGTATTAATTGTGTGTGTACAATGATAGGCTTTTGATATGTTCCATGTCGCTGTGTTGGGAAGTCGGGCTCGATGGTTCCCTGGAGGTCAGGATTGTTTATTACTGATTCTGCAGACTGAGAGAAGAGAGCATCCGCCGAGGCAGCTTCCTCCGCACCTCTACCCCGAGTTTTCCTTTGCTCCCTTTCTCTTTGCTTATCTCGTCCTTCTCCGCTGGCTTCCGAATTCATCTCTTTGGACATGACGGTGTCCATCTGGCGTCCACCCACTCACTCTCTCAGGCTCATTGTTTAACAGCTGCGGTCTCCCACAGACAAAATCACAATTGGCATTTCACCACATACTCATTTGGTAAACTGTCATCAGTGTCTGTGCTCTGAGAGCTGCTTCCCTTTGGTGTATTGTTTTGATGACCTGAGACCTTTCCTCACACCACTAAATCATACATTCTGGATTAAATGTCCATTATTACTCTAGGCTTACCAAAGAGGACATTATCTCATTTTGGAAAGGAAAGGCCTTAAATTGTAGCATTTTCCTCATTTTAGATGGAAGGCCATTAATTGCTGGCACAGGCAGGAGACATTTGTCTCAATAAAACACAAAACACCCTGATGTTCATTTCTCTCGGTTTGGGGCAGCCAGCCCACTGTGAATATCTCAGGGTCAGCCCTTTTCCTTGCTCATCTCTGCACATTTTTAATATATCACATATGAATGGAAATTAGGCCCTTAAATATTAATGACAAGTAATTGGTTTATTGTAGGAGACTATATTATGTGCGTGTGCATCTGTGTCTGAGAGGGAGAGCGAGCGAGCAAGCCTGAGATTTCCTCTCATTCCTGCTTCATATTGCCTTGCTGTGATGTCCCACTGATTTTAATCTTCTCTTCTCAGATGAGAGCCATTCCGAGTATCACAGTGCACTTTAACTTTAGCCCTCTGAATATTAGCTTTCTTTGATACCTGCAGCTTACAGCCTCCCAAGTCTACACCCTGCTAACTTTTATGTGCCTTCAGGTACTCTGTAATGTACCTGTAAATCTGTCTCTTCAAAAAATAAATATCCCCCATGCATCTAAATATTTTATTTCTTTTTCCCTTTAGCTGACTCCCTTGGATAATCTCAGCTAAGACATGTTTGGGGTTACGCCAATCTTTTTCATCTAATACAGTTTTTTTTCTCATTTTGTTTTGTAATTAGTCAACATATGGAAGTAATCCTGTGGTTTAATTTTTTGTGTGTTACAACTGCACCGGCATTTTCTGCATTTTTCACGGAAAAGTAGGTTTGTTCTCCCCAGAACTGTTTAGTCAATAATGCTTAGACAACCCATATACCAGGTCCAAGTGTGCACACGTACTGAATGCTGATAGGCCTGAAACAAGGACAAAATACAAAAAAAAGAGGTGACTGCACTCAAACAAAAGCAAAATAAGTACCCAAGAAAAGTTTAATGTTTCTGAGCTTCATCCTGAACCTGGTAGTAAAAAATCATAATTTCTTGTGATAGTTAGATATTAAACCTTCATTTATTTTTTAGTCTTGAATATTATGTTTATGCCTGACCATGTTCCTGAGCCCATTTCCATGACATGGCATTTACCAATATGAGTGTATTTGTTATATAATGCATAATAACTACAGCCCTCCCCCAACCAACCCAGAAAACATTAACCTGTAACAGAGTAACATCAGTCTAATAAATGCAAAAGTGATATTTAGCTTTAAAGCAGGATGTGCTCATTTTGTAAATATTTTGTGAGGTGTGTGTATTCGTGTGTGTGCCTTCCAACAGTAAGAATTCAGTGTCTGTGTGCCTGCCTAATTGAGTGATAGGATGCTTATTAACACTGAGACTTGCGTTTAAAAAGAGGACAATGTCAGCACTGTCACTGAAGCTTTTCACATGGAAAAGCCCCAGTGGAGCTTCATTAACTCACCCCCATGATCCCAGACAGCAGAATATGGAGTGCATATCTAATCCAGCTCAGAAGTATGAGTACAAGAGCTGTGGGTTTTATGGGGAATACTTGATGTGCAATGGTTCAATGTGCACTGTTTGGATGTGCTGCTGCTCTGGTTTGGCCATTTTTGAGTGATGCACAAAGATGTTATGTGAAAGTTGTGTCTTTTAATTAGTTTTTAGTCATTTTCAAAGAGTATTTCTTTTGTAAAAATTGTTCAAATGTACATATTGATCAGTTATTACGGCTACAAAATGGAAATATATTTTCTTTGACTCTTATTTTTCATGTGCAAATCCATTCACCTGGTGCGGCAACATTCAATCTTCTCTCAGGAACATACAAAGCTTTGTTTTCTTTCTTCTTGCCAGGTATTAATTTCAGGGGCAGATAATTTTTGTTCTATTTAAGCAATGGTTGGTATTTTTTCCCCTGATAGGCCTGTAGACACAGTTAGTTTTTCAAGCTGTTACAACTCAGCCACCCGCTGTATTTCATAATCTCCTCTTAAATGAGATCGAACACAAACTCTGTCGGCCACGTAGTTAACAGAATTCATCTGTTGTAATTGCAGATGTTTTACTTGTATCTCAATTTTGCACTCGTTGTCTGACTCCGATCTCTTCCAAATGCGCTTTAGATCCGGCTCCATGTCGACTCATGATTTCCATACAGATCAAAAAGTCCCCTTTTCTCCGCTTGCTAACAGAATACCTGCCTGCACACAGTAGACCGCTGAGTTTGTTACATGGCATTAAGTTTAATTTGTCTTTGAGCCTCTTTGTTGGAATTGCTTTGTGACTACTAGTGGGCCGGGGGGTGACGATCCACAGCCAATCAGGCTGGAAAGGGACAGCGAGGATACAGAGGGAGCACTAGGGGGGGAAGAGAGCAAATGTGATGTCACAAGCAGGATGGGTAAACAATCAGAGTCCTGCGTGTTCAAGATGGTGCCTCCTTGAATATAAACAATCATGACTTCTAACGCCACAGCGAGGTAAATTACTGCACAGACAGAAAAGGTTGAGATGAGGGAAAGGGAGAGTAAGGGAGACAGACCCACCTGATTACAGCTTGTGATCCACAGTCAACCAAAAACAAACCAAAGAAACAAAAGAAAAGTAACAAATAAATGACACAAAAAGGACATTTTTAAAGCTGAGATAACTAGAGTTTAAAATTCAATAATTGATGTAACTGTTTAATTTAGCTTTTATAAATGTTGATTTCTTAATTGTTGATGTTTTGGGTAGCTGGCTTAGAAATAAAACATTAGTCAAATGCTAATGTTGCTGTCTTGTTTGATTTGGCTGTCCTGAATATTTCAATAATAATATAACTTTTGTATCTGCAAACAAGCAAAATGAGGTCGCTCTTTTTCTGGTTTTTGTTGATCATTTTGTGTTATTTACTGCAGTGAAAGCAGTTCACAGATTGTGGGGAATAATTTAGAAATGATTTGTATTGTCATTGTGACTAATAATGGACACAAAATGATATACATGTAGAAGCTACAATCACATTGTTACAGAACACAATGAGAAAGAAAGGATGCGCTGCAGGAATGTACAAGAAAATTAATGCTAGTTAAATTGTGTCACCTCTGGATTTCCAGCTTGACAGAAATGTTTTTAAAGCTTGCCTCTGGCCTAGAAGAAGACTGAGCACCACCTCTACACAGCAGGCACATAAGCTGTCGATTGCACTTTCCCCAGTTTCCCTTCAGGATGCACATTTCGCTACAGTTAGCCATTGCTTTTTATCTTTTATTTATTTCCCCCTTTTTTTGTTCTTGGCTTGCCATCCTCATACCCTATCCCTTTCTGTGCTCTTGACCACCTTTACCACCTTGTCATCTCCCCTGAACTTAAAGCCAGAATTCAACCTTTTTTTCTCTAATCTTTGTCTTGCTACAGTATCCCCAGCATACATATTTTACGACTGTCTGCATTTCACTGTCTACATGAATGTTTGTCTCTTTTGACTTTCTTTGTATCAGTATCAGTTTTTGAATTGGCT
>JAPZDZ010000026.1:17285385-17309982 GCA_029783805.1 Acanthurus tennentii | reverse complement strand
TTTTTTTCTACATGAGTGATAACTAATTTTATCTGTTGATTTTTTAGCCTTCTCTAATAAAAATGAATAGTAATATGATCGTATAAAATTTTTGTGTTAAGTACATAATATAAAATGTCAGCCACTAGATGTCTATCAAAACAATGAAAACAAAAGACAGTAAGATGACGTTGTGAAGTACTGTGGCTACATGGAAATTGTTTATTTGATGGTTAAACAGCCACCTTTGCGTGTGTACAAATGAGGTAATGTGTCACAGTTTAATGCACATAAAGTCAAGTTTTCTGACCTCTCTTCTAACTCTGATTGGTGTTACCATGGTAGTTAGCGACAGGTGGCCAGAACAAGGCGTACAGGTGCTGTTCTGGGCAGGTAAAGTGATGGATAAATCACATGGCTGTGTTTTATTAATTGATGCAGTTTAGAAGCCTTTGGGGGAAATACTTTCCTTGAATTCAAACATGAACAGATTACTTCCTTCTTTGTTCTCTGTTTTGGACCATGTTTTATTAAACACACAGTGTACCACTAAAACACTGCAGACAAAAAAGGCAACACTGTTTGATAAATGTGCAGAGAACTGAACAAGTTTGCTGTAAGTCTGAACCATTATTTTGATGTTGTTTCTGGCTTGTTTGCCTTTGGTGCAACCTTTTTACCATATAAACAAACAGAAAATTTTCAAACTCGGAGGGTGCCAGGGCTCGCTACGAGGCGACACTCAGACTTAGCCATGTTAAGCTTTAGGTCTTTCAGTGGTGTTGCACTGTTATTGCACTTTTGCTCCACCCACACAAGCAAGTAAACGCTTCATCAGTAACACTTCAGGATAGAGGCAGGGTCATGGGAATTTTGAATTTGCTTTTACTGTATGCATAAGCTACACTGGAGCAAGCTGTAATACTGCACCAAATCAAACACATTTTCCTCAAACATCGACTCAGTTGAGATCAAAATCCAATGTGTAGGCAGACCACTGACCACTGTATTCCAGCAGGTACCATCTCCACAATCTATCTAAACCTTTGACCTGAGTTGCTCATTGCTAGATGAGGGCTGACGGATGTCAAGTCCATGTACAAATGTTTTGCTGCTTGAAAAGCACAGGTCCAGCTGTGGTTTAAGACTGTTAAGTAGGAGGAGCTGATGATTTTAAAGACTAGAAAGATGATTTTGACTGTGTGGATTCATATTAACGTGTTTCTGCTCTCTTGGCCCTTCTTTTCACCTTCCCAACTCTCTTTAAATCCATCTCTGGCTGAGGTAAAGCAGCTTATTAACCTTTCTGAGGCCATAGGCATCCCCAGGATGGAGAGACATCACAGACGTACTGTGTAAGACGAATTAACCTTAGAGGATTGATATGCCTTGATTTTAATTTTAATCACACTAAGCTGTAAAAACCCATTTGATATTTTATGTCTGATGTGGATGTGAAGAACATATTACACTCTCTCGTTCAGTTCAGCCATGCTGATGTGAAGACTTCAGCCGGAATAATAATCTGAATGTTTCCTACCTTGTGGACATGTCGATCCATACTTCTGGATTATATCTTGTAAATGTGATTTGCATTCTAATGTCTTCTTGTTCACATCTAACTATATTAGAGATGTTTGTTTGTCTTGCAGTACCTTTAGTGTTATCAGTAACAGCTGATTACTAAGGTCTCCTGCATTTCCTGAACAAGATGAGCCCTCTAATTGGTCACTCCTGTGGTATGTGTAAAGAAAACATTACAATATTACCCAGCACGACACAGAAAAAAACTGACTGTGCAGTTCTACATGCATCCACCCTCATTTCCATACTTTTTGATTCATGCGGTTACTTTTCCTAATTGATGTGAGTCAATTTCTTGCTGTATGTCTTTTTGGAAATCTGTCACTGCTGTATTTATAATTGCCTATCTATAATCAGTAGTGTGAAACCCCCCTGTGATGCGATTAGATGTCCTGCAGTGAGGTGAAAGCTAAAGAAGGGCGGGTGTATGAGGGTCACCTTGTAGCCCATTACTCTGTCTATGATAATAGTGGCTCACCCTCCAGGAGGGTGCTTCCATGGCAAAAAACAAATCGCCTCACAATACCCTTCTTCAAGTGCTTCCAAGAGCAGTTTTAAATGAGTGAGAAAACAAATAGCAGCATTTGTTGTTTTTAATTTTTGTTAAAGTGTCCGTAGCTTCCTTAGTTTTACTGGATGCAGTAAGCTGCCGACTGTAATGAGCTCTGATGACAGGCGGACAAGAGGGCCAGGGAAAGTAGTCGGGGTTAATTGCTTGTGTTTTCACGGTTGCAGTTTGCCTTACTTTATTGGCAATAGCTAAAGCTAGCACAGTGGTGGAAGCAAAGGCCTTTGCCAGGATATGATGAGTGAGCGGTGTAGTGGGTGACTAAGCAGGGCACACTGGCCACTCGAGCCCATGAATCCCTCTCTACATCTGAGGCTGGGTTTGTTCATTAAAGGTGTGGGAAACGGTTTGACCTTAGGCGAGTCTCAGATGACCCCACTCCCTGTAAATGCATCATTAGCTTTGCTTTTCCCATACCAGACTGCCTCTCTTAATCTATGCTTCTACTCGCTTTACTCAAGTTGTGTACATTGTTTGTTTGTATTTGTGCATGTGCTTGTGCGTGCACAAATTTGTATGTGTGTAAATGAGGACTCCTGGTGGTGTGTAATTAACACAACAGCAAATGTCCCCAAAGGGTAAGATTAACGTTGAACACATTAGACACAATGGAGCCCGGGAGAGACTTTTTTTTTGGCAATTAAATGTTTTGTGTGTGTGTCTCTGTGTCTGTGTAAGTCAGACCATAACTCATGTTGGCATAACTGTATTGCTGCCACTTCTGTCTCTCAGACGCACATACATGCACACACACACAGACAAACACACAAAGCCAGCAGTCCCTCTGGATTTGCGGGCTCCTCACATGCAGCCTGGCAGGATTCTGTCTGCCTTCCTTTCCCGCCCGCCTCCTCCACACAACCTGGTCCAACACAGATAAACACATGCTGGGTAGATTATTAGAGAAGTACCAAGGGCCCCGCAACAGAGCAGCCAGTGCACCATTGTGCTCCAAACTTGGTGGCACCTTGTAGAATCCGATGCAGTCACCCCCAGGGTTTTCTGATACATACTTAGACACAGGTGGGCGCTGATACCAGCATGAGAGCCACAACAGACTCAAATGACATTTCGTTGTCGAAAGAAACTCATGGCACATTGTTTTAACCAATGGCATTTGTTGTGGTTCAGATGCTTTTGCAGCTTGAACGGTATGAATACAAAACTGAGTGTTTACAGGTAAATTATACAGATAAGGTATACACTGTGCTGATGGAAAAACCTTGGACTGCTCTCTGACGTGTGTCTGTGGTATTAACTAGTTTTAGTTTTATATTTTAGACCTCAGCTGCACAATGTACTCAGTATCCTTGGTAATCATGAGTATGTGACTGGCCTTCACCAACAGAGGCTCTACCTGTTGTCAGAATTTTTACCTGCCTTGCTGACCCTGTTCGACCAAAGAGCTTCGACAGCAAGTCTCACCTGAAACTCAAATACCTTTTTACGCACCTACCTGTAAGTCTGTTGCCAAAGCAACGGTTTACCACCAGAGGAAAAGATTATTATTATATTTTAATCCATTCTTGCTTGTGTATGTTTGCAGGGCCAGGAAAAAAGTAAATGTAATAGAGAGAGAGAAATGAGTTCCCACTTGACTGTAATTCACAGAATTGTTCTTATTTTTCTTAATATTTCTCATTGCATTTAAAGCTGTTAAATTACAGCTAATACTTGTACTAATACCAATTTAATACTTATACTAGTGCCTGATAACTAATAACTCTTTTATGTGGGTACTTTATTAATGTTTTTTAATATATTATTAATGTTTTGTATGCTTATAGTTTGCCATTATGTCTTGTATTCAAACATCATGCTAGTGAAGATCTATTGAATAGAGCAGAGAGGAAGAGGATATATATGAGAGCAAGGGAGGGTGTGTGAAGGAGTGAGTGCAAAAAAAAAAGAGAAAAATGATACGGGGGCGAGAAGACAGAGGCAGACGGTGCACACACGAAAGAGATGTTTTAAGAAGTAGTATTATTTGAGATGAAGGGAGTGATAGAGGGAGAAGGATGTGATAAGTACACCGGTGGAGGCTGTTATTGCTGCTAAGGAAAATGATAACATTTCTCAGTAGAGGATTTGTGCATACAGCATCACACTGCCGTTGACTTTATTGGATCAGGAGCAAGCCGTGAGATTTCTAAATTGTCTTCTTTCTCTGCCAACAAGACATTACTCTCTTATTACTTTGATATTTTGTTTGTTACATTAGAACGTGTCTGGAGAAACCGTTGGATGTTTAAATTAGCCAGTGGATAATTGACAGTGGTAACACCTATGGGTTCAGAAGTAAGTGTATAGACACAAGTGCCCTGTAATGTCAAAAGGCCAGAATGTGACCTACGAGATACACACACTGTCCTCAACAGGCTGCACACACTAGTATTACTGTCCTGTCTGTTGTAATTAAGAAAAACACAGTGTCAAACCCACAATCAACGTTGGTTCAGCAGTGTCTGAATTTTTTCTTCACTGAATGTGGCTTGACATCAGTGTCTTCTAGCATGGAGGAAATAAGCTCCAATTAATGTAACATTGTCACACCAGAAAATCTGAATAGCTCTTTGCAAGCAGTACCATAAATCAAGGTCTCTATAGCAGTTAATTGCTGATCAGAGATGGCAGGTCAGGATGACTGTGCTGCCTTCCAACAATCATCACTGAACAGGCTTCCAAACCTGGAAGAAAGATTTATCTGCTCTCTGGGGCAACAAGTCAGCACCAACAGTGTGTCACCTGCAGCAGGTGAGCTTGTCATTTCACTGCTCTGTAGGGAAAGAGCTCCATAAACATGCAAAGAGAGGTGTTGATGTTTATTTAATCAAGAAGGTAAGTGTTAACGTGTTAGCAATTTTCATTTTAATGATGGCAAATGGTTAAAACAGCTATAAGAGACCAAATCTATTTGAACCTTTATTTTGAAAACAGCCGAAAAACCACAAAATTATTTTCTAGATTTGATGGATTTCTTTTTCTTACTTTTTTCAAAATTGAAATTGATTAATTATCTTTCAAACACAAACATCTTCTAAGCCTTCTTTTTCAAAACTAATTTGTATGGACACAATTAATATAATGACAATGCAGTTTATATTTGTCAGAAATGACTGAAGAAAGAACAGTTTTGCTCACTGAATGAAGGCATTGTCCTTGATGAAATGTGACAGATATGCAGCCATAAAGTTTGGCCAGTTTAATGCCTCAGTGGGACTCAGTAATAACTAAACTTATTTTTGCAAGCATTAAAACAGACTGTAAATCTTGAGTATAGTTATAATAATCTAAGTAATATTAATTTGTTTCTCTCTGTACTTGTTTTAATTATTAAATACTGATGAAAAAACAGCAAATTTCCAGATTCTAAAATGCTTTTACTTCTGTTTTTTGAAATATGAACTTTAAATAAAACTGTTCAAACAAGAAAGTGCATTATTTAGTGTGAGTACATAACAAAAAGTAGACCACGACAAAGCTTTAGGTTGAATTGTAATCACTGACTTTAATGAAGATTTAGCTTTTTATTTCCTTTTTTATTGTCCACCCTAAGTGAAGCTTATTACTCATTTGCATGCCATAGTGCTTTCAAAAATAATTTATTCATCTGTGTTACCTGTCATCATTTCACATGAGGTGCTTCTATCAGAGCATTTTCTGCCATTAGGGGGCACTGTGATACAGGCCAATAACAGAAGCCTCTCTTATGTTTGAATCTGTGGGTAGTGGAGGGAAGTACACATCCTATCACAGCCTCATTGGGGTTTTTGAAATCATAGACATACCTAATACAAGCCAGCACAACATATCCACCATCAAACTTTCATCAGATCACACAGTGAGGGGTTTCAAAATATTGTGAAAGAGACCGATCTCGATGTTTGAACTGTGTCGACCCAGAATTGATGTGGACTCATTTTCTGAAGGAATGAATGAAAGTATTAACTTTCACATGTTTCATTTCCTAGAGGAGTAAGTTTATTTCAAAGCTACGGTCAGTCAGTTTTTTTATTTTATTTTTTTTTATCTGGTAATGGTTTGTGTCAAAACCAGTTGAACCTTTTCTCTCAGGAGCTCGTGTCCTCGAGACTGTGAGTGTTGGATGTCATTGAGAAGATTAAATGTGTTTGGCAAAGGAATGTTCACTGCTTTGCTTTATGTGTGGAGACAGCTCAGAGAAACAGTTAGCTGAAGGAAAGGCCAAAGTGTTCCTTAAAAATCTAGTTTTTGTATCTTTGAAATGTTGAAAGGTTATGTGATATATAGAGGTACAGTAAGTACAAAAAGTTATCAGAGGTGCAGGAAGAGCACTGTAAGACTCCATTAGATGTGTAAAAAACATTTTTAGAATTGTACTTAACTTTTAACAGGCGTTGGTATAATATGTGATATATTTTTGTTGTTTTTTAATGGGTATGTCTGACTGATAACGAATATTAGCATACAGGTAGTTTTTATGTTGGCTTTGGAACTGTGCATTGTTTTTGCCTCTTTTGAACTGCTTGGGACATTGAGCTAATGGTATGTGCAAGTGAACCCCATGGAAAGACAGTCTTGAAACATCCCATAATGAGTCAAGTGAAATGTATTTATTGCAATAGATGTGCTAACAATGTGCTTCAAATAATTCAACGGGGTCATACTTTGTTAGCATCAGTGTTTATTTAATTTTTGTATTCGTCAATCAACTGTTTTTTGACCAATTTGAAATTGCAGGGTATTAGTTAAAGACTCTTTATGTGTAATCATGTGCCTATATGATGATTATTCTGTATATTTTGCATTATTAACAGATTTTTTTATTGTCTTCACTCTGCTCCCACACATTTGCACCTCACCTGGTGGCTAGCATCATTTAGCCTGTCTGTAGACATGGTCCACACACAGCTACACATGTAATTGCCCTCATTTATCAAACATACGGAAGATCTAATGATAATCACATAATCGTTTTGCACTGTTGTTATTTGTTGCTTTATCAGGAACAATTACAATAAACGTCTCCTAAGAGACAGAGACAACATTCACAGGTCAACAAGTTCTGTGGTGGCTTTCGCTCTTAATTATTATCAATAATAAAATTAGGATGATGCTTGCTTACCTTAAATACCAGCTTTATATATGGAAACCAATTGAAGACCACAGTGACTGATCCAAACAGTGATTATAATCAGTTTCTACTTAACGCAATCTAGAGTTGTGACACAGTTTCATATTACATTCAAAGGTGTACATTCCTTCTTCTCCTCTAACGCTTGCATTTGTTTATTAGAGGGTTTTCAAGATGAAAACAGTGTTAAAAAAAAGAGGACAAGCTGCAATCAGTAGCACTGTTGAATCTAGGATTTGTTTTCACAATAAAGGACTTGTCTGGTGGATAAGGCCTCCTGGTTGGACGTGTGCAGCTTTTACTTCCTCTCATGATCTGTTTTCAGTGTTTCCCTCTGCTCTGTCTTTCCTTGGTCAGTCGCCATTGGCCATCCAGGGAAATACACACTTTACAAAATTGGATTTCAGCCACGTCTATCGTCTTTCGTTCTCCTCTTTGTCTTCTTCTTAAAATCCTGAAGGCCAGAATTACAGTGCTGTTTCGCTCACTATTTGTGGCGCATTCTTTGTCTAGACACACTTATTATTTATCAAACAGGTGCACCAGTCAGGAAGCGCTTCATACCTGTTATTTGAGGCTACCTTTCTTGTAAATGGCGAGATGCACCTTTCCACTTTTTGCATGTATTTTTGGGGGGAATGAGCTGAAGATGAGCTGGGATGTGGGTGTGAGTGCATTTAACTGAATTTACTCAAGTTAACACGTTATTTTATGTGGAAAATTGTATGCATAAAAAAATCTGTTGCAAAGTTGTGTATGGGATTTTGATTTTGGCTGATACTGGATTTTTGAAGACAATGCAAATAGAAAATATATAAAAATCTGGAAATAATGCATATAAACAGACTTGTGGCTTTTCAGATATTCAACTTGAACATGTGCTTTCATTTTCGACTTTCATTAAGTTGTTACTGCATTATTTTTCTTAGTTTTACAATTTTAAGTTTCTGTTACATTTTCAAATGTTTTCTTTGCACTTGGCTTTGAGTAGCATTCATTATTGGTGTTTCGTAATCTCTCTTGCATCATGGATGAAATCATACCTGTGAACTGAAGTGTGCCTTGTGTACTGACCTATTTATCGTGTACCTTGCTTCTGTTAAGGAAGGATTATTTTCCCAATAACTTTATAAGAGTGCTGATAAGACTGACACCAAAATGCTTTTGATATGGTTCGTGATATTTCATGCTTGATGCACTTTGTATATTGTAAAAAAAATTGTAATACTGAACCCTAGCTATGCAATCCTGAACAGAATATATCAGACAGATTGAATTAGGCCACAGTTAACGCTGTGTAAAAGTATTAATAGATGTAAATTTGATTTTGAGAGTGTTTATGAGGAAAACTGGGAAATGTTATACATGTTATATTTAGCTGTTAGCCTACCAGTCCTGTAAGAGCCACGCTGTTTTAAACTCTAAACCACAGTCAAATGACTGTTGTGTTATTTTCCTAAAACCTTGTCTCTCCTAACCTGATACCAGAGTTCATTACCTGAGAACAGACTTACTCCAAAGGTGTGGATCATTTTACAAGATGGTAACCAAGGCTTCTGGTGGGATTTCCAATTAAGATGCAATCTGTTATCTGTTCAGACGACTAATAAGCACAACAAAGCCATGGAGGGGACCCCCTGGAATTCATATCAGACCACTTGAAATAACCATCAAGCTCTGCTATCTGATGCACTGCCAATACCTGCTCACTTTCCCAATTAAAACCCCAGGCAGGTTGTTCTCCTGTTAATAAGGAATGTATTAGGGCTACTGTCGTTGTGACATATAATGGGTAGACGCCAGCTAACTGTGTGGGCTCCGAGCATTTCATGTTGTTTGTGGGCTTCTTTTTTATCTGAAATCAATGTGTGTGCCTTCATACATGTGTGCACAAACACCGCTGCATGCTTTGAGAGGGTATTGTGGGTCAGCGCTGATGTGTTCTTCTGTGATAATTAGGACTCTGCTGTGCCCAATCAGACATGGAGACCGCCAGTGAAAGTACAACATTGATTACCTTCATTTCATAATAAAGCCAATTACAACATGAAAAGGAGAGGGGAAAAAATGAAACAAAGATGAAAATAAATTGCAAAGGGAAGAGGACAAGGACTCTCTTTTTTCCTGTTTTTCACTTAATTTCTTTTCAGTGTTTTTGGACCTTGTGACTAAATGTGACGAAAGCCTTCAAACACCTATTTGGAATGGAGTGTTACTTAGGCTGTGGCTCTTATTTGGTGTGTTTGTGCGTGTTTGTGTCTGCGTGAGGGTATATAGAAACAGTCTAGTTGCCTAGCAATTATCTTTTCAAACTTACAATGTTTAATTTTTGTGGAAGCTATGTCAGCAAGGTGTTGATCAACCCTATTATAATTTGTAAGGATGAAAATTGCTGTTGATGTACTTGACGATATTATACGAGACACGTCCTGATTGTCATAGTTACAGTGTATCGAACACCGTAGTACTATTTGAAACGACCTCAGCCTTAACACTGATCTTATCTCAATGACTTTTCATCGAGTTGATCCCTTCTGCAGGTACAATTTTGTTTGCCGGTGTGTTCTAGTGTGGCATGCATGCCGATTTCTTTTTCACCAGGGTAACTTGGCAAGGCAGGGGAGGAGATGGGAATTTCTGGTTCTGTTAAAAGTTGATAGACCAAAATCACACATATCCACAGAGATTAAGCACCAAGGGTAAGTCTCTCCTCGAGGCAAATGGCAAAGGATGGAAAAAATATCTCCTCCATGTCATGTCTTCTGTCTCTAATACAGACCCAACATGCAAAAGGACAGAGATACTCATACACACACACATGTGCATGTAAAAGCACACAATAAGACAGGGAGGAGTCCTTCTTTTTTGTTTAAAGGCAGAAAGAGAGGGGGGCTGAGGTAAATGCTGAAGTTTAATTAGGTCCTGCCAGCGCCCACTGAGAATTTCCCCTGAATTTGACACTGTTTTTCAAATGTCACTGGAAAGTGCTTTACTTAGAGTGAAATGCAACTCATTATTCAAATTGTATCGTGTTCATGCTGTTTTATTTTTTCTTCTTTGGTTTCCTCGGGACAGCATTGTGAATAATGATAATTTATTAGCCATTTGCCACATGATGGATACGGTGTGATGTGCATTTAAAAACTCTTAAGAATAACCTATCGGTTATTCCGGATGAGAAATTTACAACTACACAGTCAGAAAATAAAATATATTTAGTCCCATCAACTTGTCCATCACTCTTTATGTTTTGCTATCAAGTTCTTTGATACATCTGTTGTAAAAAGTGCATGTACAGATCATAACTCCATCGTCGCCCACACAAAAAAGGTCGTTAGTGCATACCTTGTGCTTTTGCTGAAGCATAAATACTCTTTGGTTTTGCCATGGACATTAAAAAAAAAAGACTAAGGTTCTACATCAGCCTCCATCAGACTCCTCCGCAACCCTGCAAAATATAACAATTGACAGTGTAAGCCTTGTAAATGTGGACTAGTTCCCTTACCTTGGAAGTCACCTCTCCTTAAGGGCAGACAGCGAGGTACACCATTGCATTTGCTGTGCCAGTGGGGCTTTTACAAAGCTCTGTCGAAGAGTCTTTGAAAACTCTGACCTGCCTGCAAAGACCAAGCTGCTGGTCTACAAGGCAGTTATCTTGCCCACACTTTTATATGGTGCAGAGGCCTGTATGAAGGTATTACTGGAGCAGAACAACTGAGCACCTGTGACAGTGGGATTTGTAGCTGAAGAAAATAGTCACACAAGTGTATCAGTAAATTTGAAGTCACATAGAAAAATGCCTTTGGAGTCGCAAACTGTTTGAATTTTGTTCTCTCACAAACACATTGCAACTGTATCAGCTCCTCAGATTTTTTCATTGCAGATACACAAATCCCATGCTAGATATCACAAATTTAAAAATTCACACACTCACATTTTTGCAGAGGTGCCACAACAAATGTGGTGTGAAACACGACCACAAACTTGTATAAGAAATGTGGACTCATAGACATATTTTGTACATCCCCACATCAGTATTCGAAATAATGCAGTTAGAGTTAAACATCTGTACAATATTTTTATATTCTAGAAAATTAATTTTTTTGGGGGGGAGAAATTCTTCAAGCTGCAAACCCCTAAAAACAAGCTTTACTGTCATGTCATATTTACTGATACATGTGTGACTCTTTTCTGTCACCACATTTATCGATAAAGTTCACTAAAAAAAAAAAATCTTGAAAGTCTGAAATGATATTACTGATCAGTGTAAACTTACTTCAGTGCAGAACTCATTCTTTTTAGATACCAACGTGAATAGTTCTAGAAAAAGCCAAAGGCCTCTTGTCTTCAAACTAAATGACAGCAGCCTGTTACTCTCCTTGTGTGCATGTCCCACGTGGTTTCATGCTCTTCCTATTTCTTCAATTCTGTCTCTGTTAAAATTCCCTGATTCCCTGTGAGTCAGGACGCTGGCATGTGTTGGTCAGCACTCAGTCTGTGCCTTCAACCCTCATCTCTGAACACAGAAGTCTCCACTGTGATCAGCAGAGTCCACCAAGGATAATTTATCAACTTTTATGGTGCTCTCTACCAGACATAATCCTCCGGCAGTGCTGGAAATTGTTGAATTTTATTAGAGGGACCCTCCTACTGTGAACATCCTGTGTATAAAACTCCTATACAGCCGAGGTATCATGTGGACCTCTGATATGGACATTTTCTTTCCTCAGTCTACTTCCTTACCATCCAAAGTCAAAGGTTTTTTGCCGAGCCAGTTTCAGGACAAAAACAGTGTATTTTTGCAGAATCATTTAGTGGTATATGCTTTCTACAATATATTCAAGTCAACTCCTTGACCTTCTTTATTCTAAATCAAAAAGACCTCTTTTCTAAATTATTTTGTTGTTAAATTGTTTATCTTTTACACAGTTTTCACTCCACTGATTACTTGGAACTAAAAGTGCATTGTTGGTCAGCTTTTTTTCTTAGTGCAGCAGCTCTATTTACAAGAGTATGTTTCACTGGCTGCTTTTTGTTGATTTGCCAAAGAGAAAAATACAATATTAGAGAAGAAACTATCTTCCTACAACTGCTTTGTTAGTTTTGGCAGTCGACTGCAGTGTTGGATAAAAAAACAATTTAAGTTGCTTTTCAGTGGAATATTACTATTTTCCCCCTGTAATACATTATTTTTATTTAGTATTACTTTACATAAAGGAAAGAAGAAGAGTGTTAGAATAAATAACAATATTTGATCCTTTAGATTGAACCTCGCTTTTGCTATTTAATTATTTATTCTCTTTGTTGTTATTTGAAATGGAAAATGGCAAAGGTTTGTCAGAGTCGCCTTGTAGCTGTTGGTGAGGCGTACACTTCTCTGTCCTTGTGACTCGGCCTCAGCACTGGCAGCTATGTGACACTGTCATGACCTATACTCAGTGAGAGGTTTGTGTGTGTGTGTGTGTGTTGTCATGTTGTTGTTGGTGGGCAGGGATTGAGAAATTTTTTGTGGCATTAGTGTGTTTTGTATAGAAGGTTTGCTGGAGTCATTTGCACAAACTCAGAGGAAGACAGACCTGTTTGTGAATGTGTTGTGCTCTTTTGTAAAAAGCAGTTGGTATTTTTAGTCTTTGATAGCCGGGGAATTTGTGGAAGTTGATATCCATCCTCACATTTATGGTTTGTTTTTAAAGGAAATTGTATTTTTTTTTTAATCTGTTCAGGATTACAGATCAAATTGAGGAAAGATAGGGAATAGATTGAGGTTATGGTAAGAGGGATAGAGAATTGCAGTCATCAATGAGAGTGCCCTTGTGAGGATAAAAGTTCCATAAGGTATATATGAGAGTGTTTGTTTCTGTGTGAATGTGTAGATTTTTCTGCTTTGTTCTTTTTGCACAGAGATTGCTGCAACAAAGACCTTTCTCTACGCCAGCAAACAAACAGGCATAATGCCACCCCAGCGTTTGGTTTTAGATAGCATGCTAGTTTTGTGAATATGAAGAGGCATGAATACTGTGACGTCTAACACAACTGTGTTGAAGGCCAGTGGGGCCTGTGACACACACCTTGGCCAGCGCTTTGTAAACAGCATCTATGACTTAACATGACAGTAACAACCACTTTCAGCTCCCGTTGTATGTATGTATGTCCCTGACAGCTGATCTTGTCTGTTCAAGAGAATAGAGAGTTCATTGTTTCAGTTGTGTTCTACATTTTTTGAGCGAGCTGTTAACTGCTACTACCTGTTATTTAAACCTCCTGCTGGTGAGTCCAACGTATAAAATATAGTCAAAACATTCCACCCTTGTTCTGTCCTGCTGGCTCGCTGCCTCACTGTATTTACAAAGATGTTGATTTGGCAAATCTTACTACCTCTGCTGTTGGCTCAGAGGTGAAAAAACAATGTCCCCTCCATACTGCCTCCCTGCCTTCTATACATAATGGCGAGGCGGAACAGCAATGCAATATTCCCCTCTTCAACAGGCTTTGTAAAAAGGGGCTTGTGTGTGGTGGTCCGAAGTGTGCTCAGCCTTTGTAGTGCTGGCCACCATGGAAGGTAGCACAGCCCTATGGGCATTCCACATCCATTTGTTTTCATTGCACCTCCATGGCAGAGTACAGGACTTTGTTGAAATTTTAATGGATCTTTGACCTAGATTTGGTGTGTATGCATGTGTGGGTGGGTGTGTGTGCGTGTGTGTGTGTGTGTGTGGGTGTGTGTATCTGATGTATGTCAGTCTTACCACTGCCAACAGAAGAAACACATTGATGGGAGGAGGGGAGCTGAGCAAAGATGTAGTGCTAGAAAGTATTTCTGTCACATGAATTTCTTGTCTTCATGAGACTGTATTCATTCCTGAAGAAAACATGAAGTCAGAGGAAGGAACCCTGCTGATGAACGTGCATGTGTGTAATAATTTGTCCCTTATTCGTGCATTTATAAAAGAATCACCCGTGGGGTTTTGGGTCTACTGCAAAGGCTGCTTTGTCTGAAGAAGCAAAGGATTGAAAAGTCGGACAGACGGAAGCAGAAAAACGGAGGACTCATCACTGACAATCATGTCATGACTTAGTGTATGCACTGACAGGGTAAAAACTGAATTATAGCTTTCTGCGTTTCAATTTGGCAGTTTGGTGTTCTGCCCCAGCCACTTTGTTTTGTTGCTAGTAGAGCAAAGACGCCTCTTAAGCAAAGTGAAGCCTCCTCCAGGAATGGAAAAATGAATGGCCCACTCTAGTGTAATCATCCTCCAATGGCATAAAATAAAGTCTGCCATCATGCCTTTTCTCAGTGTGATTTTAAAACCTAAGATTGAGGCCATTTGAGCATCGATTGGAGCTTCTTGATAGCACACTTCAGCTTTTACCTGAAAATGACAGATTTGGACCATTCTATATGATGAAAAGAAACATATAGAACATTTAATGGCTACCTTTAGTACTAGTTTTCACCACAGTTAATCATATTTTAATGTCTAATGATTATGTCCAATGCTCAGTCAAGGCTAAAACTTCCTGTGTAGTCAAATACAAGCTTTTTATATGGACCTCAAATCACTCTTTAGACTTTTTTGAACATCATCTCTGCCTCATAGGTAACTGAGAGTGTGCCCTGGTTTTAAGTTTGAAGTCCAAGTGAAAGCCACTTCTTAGTATCATCACACAGCATGTCAAAGGTCAGACTCCTTCAGTAACCAACAAACCCACCACTTAATTAGTGGAGTTGCCTGCCAGATAGGCTGTTACATGGTGGATGTGGACCATTGACTGGAACTAGAAGTAAAAATTAAACCAGGGATTGGGTGGTAAAAAGGGATTCCTCACTGGGTGATTAAAAGTAACCTTTAGAGCTATGGAGAAGCTGTTAGTCATGCCCTTTCTTTCCCTGCAAATGCCATCTTAGAACTCTGGTCTAATGATGCTACAATAGTTTCAAGGCAATTACACTGCCTCTAAATTGATCCCACAGCATTGGGCTAGTGAGTGGGAGAAATAAAGAGGGAAAGTGAGAGCACAAAGGTAGATGCCAATCCAACAATCAGGTTGACAAGCAAGAACGAAAGAAGCCGGAATGATTTCCAATCATTAGTGATCTGGATTAATAGTCAGAAGATGGTTATTTTTCGTAACCAGGTTGAACCATAGTTTCTGGGGTTACATTTATTTTGTCATGCTAGCAACAGTTGGATGGATCAGTATTGCTACAAGCCAAGCTAAAAGCATCTCAGCCCCTCTCTGCCCTCCCTATTAGAGTGGGCAGGGCAGCTTCTGTGGCTGCCTCCAGGTATGGCAGCAGGGGATGCTGCACCCAGTATGAGCCTTGTTTTTGCTACAGCCTTGGTCCTTGTAACCAAGGGAATTCTGTAAGGTACTGCCAATCATTTCATAAAGGCCTGTGTGGGAGGCAAAATGTATACTTACAGACTTCAACTGCAAAGGAAAAACAGATATGCTTATAGTAAGAATATGATATTTTTTTGCTCACCTTAGAAATAAGCTTTCTAAAATGCTTTTTTTGTTGTTTTTCTTTCTTTCTCTCTTTCTTTACTTCAGTAATGCTCACAGTTAAATCAAACACCTTTTTGTCCTCTCACACTTAATTAGGGTGTTTTAAGACTCAAAATATCCCACCAACATTTTCACAGTCTTAGAAAAAGCTCCCAGGGGATTTCTGTAGGAAATGTTGTGTGGATGTACATTGCAGAGACCATTGCTGCAAGCCATTTAGTTACCATATCAACTTTGGCAACCCATTCTTAGAGTACATTAATTGTTGTGAATTCATGCATGAAACAGCATGATTTCATGCATGTAATACCTCTTGAATTATCAGGATTGTACAAGAATTAACAATACCTCATGCATACCTAAAGTACAATACATAAATTAGTTCAAGAACTAAAGGATTCCCATCATCATGGTTCCTGAGTTATTAAGCATGTTCATGTTTTCTTTATAGTTGTGTCCAATTAAACGGACTAACTAATAGCTGTCCCTTCACGGCACAGAACACATGCACACAGTTGAATTGCAAATATTGTAATCATCATTAACAAAGAATTAGCTTTTCATGACTTCATCAAGTTAGTGGCCTTCAACTAAAGCGGTGGATTGCTTCTTCTTTAAGACTGATGTATAATGTGTTATTAATGATGAGTTAATTAAGAAAACACATTAATTAAACATTGGTGCTGCAGCTGGCAAAACAGTACTGCCAGCACAACTTCATTAAAGAAAGTAAAAATTAAATATAAACTTTGCACAGCAGCCGCTTAAGATTTTTGGATCTTTTCTAGTAAACACAAAAAAAAGCAACACTGTGATGCAGTGAAGTGAACAACAAAGATCAGGATACCTCAGGGATAAACAGCACAGTTGGTTTCTGACAAAAAAAATAGCAAATAACAAGATGCTTTATGTTTTAATAACATAAGAGCTAATTAGCAGATAATAATAGTACTACAGGTTGATGTTAAACACAGTGAGTGATATTCATTAATTATTGGATTTTGTTGCTTTCGTTAATTAAAATAAATGTGCTTCATATCGTGCATTTTTGCAGGTAGTTGCCTGTCTTTGTTTCTTTTAAATATTTCAGAGAAATCTTTCGTTCAGAAAAAAATAAAAGATACTAAGGGGTTTCTAAAATATAATTAAAGTTTTTGAATCAAACTCTTTGTTTGCTCAGGTATGTCTGCACCCTTTGTTGTCTATTCTAGCTGTTACAAAACTTGTGTTTTTGTTTTTTATATTATTTTGTTTAGACATAATTCTTAGGTATGGGGTGTAGATCTTATCTGAGTTGTTTTATTTTTTCAAAAATTCCCTGTACAGTTCTTTCATAAACAAACTATCTTTCTGTCTGTTTTATTTTGGTCTAACAAACTTATAAAATTTAAAAGCAAGGTTACTTAAATTTGACTTAAATCCCAGTTTTGAAAAGCTGGTATTATTTGCATCCATCCATTCCCTGCTAGCAGTGTTCTTCCCTACCTTAAGTTGTATCTTCATTTCTTCAGGCACTTCTGCAGTCTGCAACACAGTAGAGTGGTGCAAAATTTTTGAGGGATGTGTATAGTTGCATGTGTGTACATCCTCTAATGGTTTTACCGGATTGTTGAAGATTGTTTTCATTCACAAGAAATAAATTAGTGTATCACAAAAAAATTCATCATTAAAAGATTAAAAGTCTTTGAACACCGTGGCTCATTTAATAATATGAAAAAGCAATGTTGTGAAGAATTTTTAAAATAAATACTTAGTAAGGCAACATCAGGGCAGCTGTTAAATACACTAATATGCAACTTAGTGTCAGTGCCAAATCAAACTGTTACATATGTGTTGCAACATGTGTAAACACAGCTATTTTGTTTGCCAACTAGCATCTTTTTTAATTTGTGTTAATGCAGGTTCTGTGCAAACTTGATACTTAAATGTGGATGAAGTTGATGACAAAGCAGTGTTTGTAGAGCCCATGATGTAGGACAGTACAGCAGACAGAAATAAGAGACAGACCAACGTGCCAAAAGTACATGAGAAATTCACTCGAGATAACACCAGGCTTTAGAGTGAACTGCCTGTGTTCTCTGCTCCCACCTTAGGGAGTCCTAGGGCTCATAATCACAGTCCAGCATGAGCAGGCAGATGGCCTGCAGTTATACTGTGACCTCACCAGATCTGCCATGCATCAGCTGTCTCTGTGTTCAGTGGAAAAGCCCGCAAAAAGTTTTTTTGGATGTAATGGACTTGGATCAGTTTTCACTTCAAGTCTAAAGTTGGGGCTTATGTGTTAGGGAAAGTAATTTCCCTTTTTCACATCTTCCTCAAATCTCTCAGTCTGTCTTACAAGTGAAGTTTGAAAGTGGGGAAGATGGAGAGCAGGTGTACGGTGATTGGGATCAGTGTAGCAGAAAGCTGTGGGATTCAAGAGACCTGGCCTGACAGTTACAGTATGCTCCTCTCCTCTCGACTCCCTGCCAGGCCCCAGCTGAGGCCATCTGCTTGGGTGACGCCGCATGCCCAGATATACAGAATGTTTGATAGATTATATGACTGTCGGCAGGGAGACTGCTTTACCAGAAAAGTAAACGCAGCAGTGAGTCACATGACACAAGGGTTATAGCAATCCAGACTGATTATACTATTGACAATTCAGACTGACAAATTTATATAATCATATGATTTTTCTACAAGAAGACAGATTTTGTCTGGTTGTTTAAAGAGAGGAGGCTGTGTTGCGTGCTTGTTTCTACAGCGGTGTCACTTTTAATTTCATTTTTTCATTACTTTTCATTGGGCCACCTGGGTCAAATTAATGATAAGATCATAACACTTTGTGGCAGATGGTGGAGGCACTGAGTCGGCCACACAAAGTGTTTAGCCTGATAAGGTTACATGTTGCCAAAATTCCCTGATGTTTATCTCTTAATTGAGTAAAGAAAGATGTGCACACATAACTTTGGCCTAGTAAAACAAGTTGGCAGATGTTGAGTACATAAACAAGATGGACTCTGAAGGACCCCCCCACCCCCATACCGGCCCTCCCTTCAAAAAAACAGCGCAAACAAATAGAAACAAACAATGAAGCGTTATACCTAATCACTGACTAACATGCTGTTACACCATTACTGGATATTTTGCACTGTGTTTCTCATGCTTACATTGTTTGGTTCTTGTGTCTTGATGGGGCAATTTCTACAGCTGTGGCAAATCTAACAAAGGAAAATCAAACATGGATTAGGTTTTACACAACCAATATGATTTCTCGTAACCTTCCTGGATTGATCTTGACCCCAATCTTAAGGATCGACTTGGGCCAGTAAATTATCAATATTCAAATAATGGCAAAACCAATTTCTGTATGCACAGGCTATATTAGTGTATTAGTGCAAAGTGGATCAATCCACTGAAGCCAAAATGTGTGATGAAGCTGTTTTTCTTTGATTTGATCCTTTTTCATAACCCGTATTTCCACTTCAATAAACCTCTGTGACTCTCACCTCCAAACAAATGTAAGAACTGTTGTTGACTAATTACAGTCGCAGCCCCGGCTTTTACTTTTTATTTGTCTGTGGCTTTAACAACCCTCAGTCTGCTCAATGTGGCCATCTGAACTTGTATTTCTTGCACATGTTGTTCATTTCCCCTGATTGCTTGGTGTTTTCCACAATGTCATGTTATTGGTTTTGGGTTGCATATTTCGGTTCATTTCTACAGTATGTTTACTTCTTGTTTTGAGCAACTTGAAAGTCATCTCTGCTCCCACTGTCACTGGCAAGCTCCATCTGGTGTAGATGACATTAAATGAACAGACCTAGTGTCACTGTGAGTATATTGGTGTTTGCTTGCAGAGCTGCAGTCTGCAGCAGTCTGAGACACAACAAAGTTGATTTTGTTTGGGTAAAAGTTTGCCTTTACAGTTTTTTAAACAATTAAACAAAAAATACAAGAAATTTCTAGCTTTTTTTAAGTAGATAGTCTTATTGTAATGACATGTGTCTATAATTGGTAAATTAAAAGTGTCATGTGCTACAAATATTTGTAAAACATTAACCAATTTATTTCGTTTATCTTATTTAGTGAGAAGAATCCACATGTATGAGGAATTTATTTTTAGTATCTTTCACTAAGTCTGTAGACGACTCGTGTGTACTACTACATATCTGATGTATATTCATGATTACCAACATGTGTAATTAAGTAGGTTTCCATGTATTGATGCAACATATGTGAAAATCTGTCAAAAGCTTTGAGGTCTGAATCCACATTACAGAAGGAGCAGAAGCTTTTAATTTGTATTACATATCAAAAGTAGCACAACACGTTTAGCTTTCCAAGTGCAGATATGCTGTGTTTACTAAATTTACTGTAAATACTGGTTTATGTGCTGGCCATCTAGTTAAGAAATTGCTGGAATCTCATTTGTTTGCATCATACATGAAAGCAAGTGCCCGATTTGCAAGATTGCTCAAGCTGATGTGAAACTCAATTACTGTACCTTCACTTCATGGCTGCTTGATCAATCAAAGGCAACTTCGCCAGATGTACTGTAGATCATATAGACCTGCAGACATGCCGGTACATGAGAGTTAATATACACACTGTGCAAAAACAGGAACACATGCAAATAGACCACCGCAACCCATTCCCTCAAATTTTCATTTGACATCAAAGAAAGTTGTTGATCCAATCCTATATTAAAAATAGACATTTGCATATATTCAGTGAGCTTTGATGAGTAGTGTTTCTCTGCAACATTCAGAACACAGTTCTTAGTTGCTTTCCCTCTTTGAATAGTTCTCATTATCTCTCCCCTTTTTGGTCTGTACAGCTGTTTATTTGGCAGGGAATGTTGTCTTAGCTGAGTCTTGTGACAGAGAGGGAGCTTTTGGCGGCCTCTGAACTCAAGGGAGGCATTCCTCGCCTTCATCTGCTGGTTGGGGGTGGGAGGGTGGGACTCGGCCGTTTCACAGCCTCCCA
Organism: Acanthurus tennentii; assembly: GCA_029783805.1. Taxonomy (NCBI): domain Eukaryota; kingdom Metazoa; phylum Chordata; class Actinopteri; order Acanthuriformes; family Acanthuridae; genus Acanthurus; species Acanthurus tennentii. Next base: position 17,289,256 of record JAPZDZ010000026.1, on the reverse strand, counting down.
GCACATTGTATGTCCCAGATAGCTGCATTCTTATCTCCACTCCCCATCTAACCTCCTGCTTGCACACTTTCTCACACGAAGCCCGGGCTCTCAGCCACCTTTCCCCACCTTTTTTTTTACCATGCCCTTCCTGTTTAATCATCTAGGAAAATATTTATTCATAGAATTAGTCATTACTTCCTTTGGATGTGTTGAAGAAGTTCTCTCCTTATCTGTACTTCTGCCTTCAAGGTAAACCATATGTTCTGAGAGGGAGATTCCTGCTGGAGCTGTTGTTTATGAACCAAAATGCATACAGTGCCGTTCCTAAGTACGGGGATAGTGAAATGTGTTTCATTGTCTTGGCTCTACTCCAGCATACTGGATTTCAATTCACCAAGACTGTGAAGTTTAAGTGCTGACTTTCAGCTTGAGGGTTTTGTTTGGTTTTGTGTGTATCTGTAGTGGTAAAGCAGTGTAGACGCTGTAAACTTCTTTAACCCTGCAGACTTATGTGTAAAGTGCTACAATTACAATTCACTAGGTGTTAGTGTTTGGTTCACACCCTTTTAATTAAAGGTGAAAGCCAAAACATTAACATTATTTTAATGACAACATTTCAAATGTGCCCATCCCTACTTTATATCATAGTGTTAGGTTCAGTAATAATCCAGCATTACATATTATCACTTTATAACAAAGTGCTGATAAAAAGCATGGGGACATTTTGAAGACCATTTATAGTTGTTTAATAAACTAAAAAAATCAAATACTATCCCTAGTATACCACACTTTCCCATGAGTAACACTGTACAAACCCTTACTTTATATATTCTTCATTTTTTAAAGCCGTATAGGATCTACAAAAATATTATAACATAAAATCTATAAGGCTACACAGTTTATGATAGACTTTTGAAGAGTAAGTGCTCATTAAGCTTCTCATGTGTCTCAATACTCAACAAGTGATTAAATCTAATCCTAAAGTAATGATGATTTCTATCCAAGACAATGTCTCTACACATCTCACTAACTCCTGGTATTATTAGAATCTGACTGTCACATGCTGTTGTTTGTTTGGGTTTCTAAAGCTTGCTGGATTGCAAAGTCAAACACACTTGTTCTTGTGCAAAAGAACTCCAGATATGTATTACTAATCCTCTGAGGATGTCTAATAGTAAATATTAAAACTTCCATTTTTGTAAACGTTTATGTTGCTGAAAATATTCTGGCTCTTAAATGTGCATCTGCTACTGTTAGTGAGAACCTCCTCAGGATGCAAGTCTAAATGTTTTGATAGGGTTATTCAAAGGTTGCATCTGGAGGAAAGAACTGGTTATTGTCTGTCAATTGCATTTGGTTTGGTTACTGAGGTCTCAGTGCACATGGCATATTTAATTTAACTGTATAATACTCTAAAAGCTCTTGCAGCTGGGGCCAAGTTGTTTTTTGTGTCCATTCCTGTTTAGCCTGACTGCTAAATCAATCTTAAAAAAGCCAAACTAATGATAATTATGTAACAGCCAAGCAGAAATGCTTTGCCAAATTCAAATAGTGTTCATATATTCATCAAATAAAACCAGCCTTTTCTGGCTGTGTTGTCAAAAATGTAATGTACTTTAGAGTTCATCTTATCTTTTTTCCCTTGGATTTTCTTCACTGCTGCTGGTTTTCTTTTCAGTCACGTATTTAATTGCATTCACCTTGCAGCCCAGGTGTAAATCAGTCCCTGGGTTGATACTTAGAGAAAACATCATCGAGACCCGCAGTTAAAATCTCTTTTTCTCTGAATCATCTTTGTAGTATTCAGTTTTTTCCCCCTTGAAAGAAGCACAGTTCTTACAACTGGGACAAAAGTTGTGGAATTCACAGCCTTATGCTGTTTTTAATCCCATGAATAAGTATGCCTAGAGCAGCACTGTCACATTCATAGAGCAGCATTTTAAAGAGATCTGCCCCAGTGTGCTCTGTGATCAGCACTGCATTGTGCATATCCAACATGTCCTTAAAGTGCTCCAGGCATTGCGATCTGACTTATTTTCTTGAGTGACTTCTCCCCCATCAAAATCGTCTTATTCTAGTAACATGCTTAGTGTTGCTTGCCCACAGAAATAGCATCAGAAACAAGGTCGCTGCCAAGTGCTTAAGTCTTTTTTTTTTTTTTTTTCGGGCTTGAAATGACATTCGCAATTTCAAAGTCATTCCACTGTCATGTAGCAGATTTGTCACAAAGAAGCATAATACCAGCACCATAAACACAATTTATAGATTTAAAGACAGTTTGGTTAAGCTCTCGATGGTCGGAGTCATAAACAAATTTGATATCCATCTCACACAAGTCTTAAATCTTTCATGTATCAAGCTATTTATGTATGTCAGTGGTAGGATGGATGGAGATGCTTGGCATTGGTTCTGCTAGAGTTCATATACAACACAGCATTGTAATTTTTTTTACCAGTAAGCACAAAACAAGCATTTTACACAAAACCTTATCAGCATTCATGACAGCATCTTGTTTGTGACATTGGAGGTTATACTTACTGCTTAGTGCAGGGCTAAGCAGGGCAGGGTCATAAAGAGCAAATACATGCGGCTGCCGGGATGTGTCTGCTGTAAGTTTTTTAAACTTCTTTGATCTTGAGCTACAGATCTTTCTGTGAAGCACTCATGTTCATCCTTCAAAGTCCAGATCGCCACGATTTATCAAACCTCACCGGAACATGTCAAAGTTCATTCAGTTTAGCAGCACAATGAAAACTCATCATTTACCAATCAATAAATCTGCACAGCTGAAGTCAGATGTAGGGATGATGAAATATGAATTATGATTTTGCTGAGGCTTTTTTTTTTTTCTTTTTGCAGACATCCATCATTGTCAACAAAATGAGTCCAGCAAATATTCAATTAAGACCTCAGGGCTCCATTCCTCATTCATTATTCCAGGGTTAATTTGCAACTCTAGATTTGTCTTTTGTCACTTTGAGGCTAAGAAAGGATGGCTAAGAATTTTCTCACTCCTCATCTCCCTGCAGTCAACAGCAGGGGTGCTTCACTGTGTTTTTATTAACTTTTTCTTCAATTGCTCTCATGCGAGTTCTTGTTAGAATGGCATTTTTTTCTCTACTGGTTAGCGCCATCTCATCACCTTTGGGTTCTCACCAGCGCTTACTTTGTGTAGAGGTAGCATGTTACTTTACGTTAACGTGATTTTGCTCTAGGTGTTCTGCGTCTTTCTCACACATTTCACACTGTGATGCTCACAAGAATAAAAGTGAAAGTTCGTTAGTGTGTGCCTGTGTTTGCACAATGTCACTTAAGTTTGCAGCCTTAACAAAAGGATTCTGTGTCTTTGTGTTTGTAGTTAATGAAGTGATGGTGCTAACATGTGTACCTTGATAATCAAGTCAGATGCTGAAGTGATGGTGCTAACATATGTACCTTGATAATCAAGTCAGATGCTGTGTAGACTTTTAGAATTTTAAATGACTTTTTATGAAGTGCTGAATGTGCCTCTGATAAAAAAGGCCCTGTGGCAAACATCTGAAAAAATGTCTCAAACAGTCATAAAATTAGTGAATTTAGTCACAGTATAATAAGAGGCTCAAATTTTTCAACAAAATGTGGTCCAAAATTATCCTCTTCCACTTCATATAACCTTTATCCAGTTGTCGCTTACCAGACTCAAACACTAGGAAACCATTTGAAACAGAAAGGAAATAATGCAAAATAAAACCCTAATCCCGCAGGGAGGAAATCCTTGTTCAATCAGGGCCATTTTGATTTTTGTACCATTCTTAGTGGGCTATGCTAAATTATTGAACACACATGCCTTTATGTAGTGGCTGGAGCTGCTCCCGTGTTTGTTAGCGTCTAAGGTCAGCTGGTTCTCTCA
>JAPZDZ010000026.1:17260621-17271528 GCA_029783805.1 Acanthurus tennentii | reverse complement strand
GCTAAAGTAACTAAAAACCTTCAGTAAATGTTAGGTAAAGACTGCCGTTCTGTCATGAAAAATGTGTGTTTGTGTTGTTAAGTCTATAGGATTGGTGTGCGCAGACAGAATCTCTCCATTTGTAAGTCAAGATGACGGTCAAGGAAATTATTGACAATCTTTTTCAATGTACTTAAGCTCTTGTGATTGAATCATATGACAGTTTCACATCCTGTTTTGAGACTCAACTAGCAAATATGTACAAAAGAGTCAGAGATTTAAGTGGAGTAGGCTGACTGGGCCAAATAAACTAGAAAGAGAACACACATTCAAGTGATCATCTTTTGCCACTGGACATATATTTGCCCTCATGCAGTTTCCCTTCATGTAGCAGTACCTTCTGAAAGGCTTCAAGCAGAAGCAGCCTGTGTGCTTGCTTTTGATCAGCACACCACAGCAACTTGTGTACAGTACATGTTTCGCCTTTACTCAAATATTATGAAGCCTCGGTGGATGCTGTGCTGACTCGCTGGACATCTTAAGGCTAAAGTCTCTTATTTTCATCATGATCATGTGGCTGCAGTTTTTTTACGATCATTATTGCAGAATTTATTGTTATAATATACTTCCTTTTTACATTTGTCTAAACTTGAGTAAATCAAAGAAAAGTCGCTTTAGAATTGATATGTGTTTCTTTACAAGAGGTAGTACAGGAGGGATGCATGACTTACTGTGCTTTCCCACTGCTTCATCATATCTGATTTTCAACATAGGGACATACTTTTAGTATAAACTCTTACAGCTCGTTCATATACATCACCTTCTGTCTTAATTTTTTGCAGTTAAATAACAAAAGGAGGAGAAAATTGTCGGCAGAAGCCATTTTTTATGTGTGATTGAAGTGGCCAGCTGTAGTGCTATTATTTCAGGCAATAGAGTATTATAGGTTTACTGTAGTGATTACTAAAAGCCTAGGTCAGCAGTATGGTCTTTTATTGGACACATCCACTCACTGACAGGCTTAACTTTACAAGGGAAACTTCTCTAAGGGACTGACTCAGTGTCTCAGCATCTCTTTTACTGCTAACAGGTTAATACAGAATCCCATCCAAGTCATCCAGGCAGCAGGTAGCAGCAGAACTCATAAAAACATCATAATCAGCCCACTAAAAGACAGGTTGCATTTTAAATGAGTTGTGCCTCAAAGACCATGAATACCCTCAAATTCCACTGCAACAGAAGTCAAGGATCCAATTACAGCTTTGCTACTGGAGTCATCAGTGTCAGAGACAAAAGCCTGTTTTACATGCGTGGCTCTGACCTCCTACCTTCTCCTACAGCACCAAATCAAGTCTATCATTATCACTTATTAAGCCTGACTAACCCTTTTAGTCTTGCTGACTAAACAGAGGATAATTAATCAAGATTTGGACTGTGTACTGTTCAGCACATAGCATTACAGGCTTCACTTTAGTAAGCTGTGTCCAAAATAATCACAGGTTAGCTGCTTCGTGTCACAAAATTATATGAAGGACATTTCAATTGCAAGAAAGAGGTTCCATTTTATAATTCTTATGTGTGTATATTTACAGTTCAACAATTCCTTTTCTTAAAACTCACTCATCAAGCTCTCTTCCTGTTTTTTAGAGGAGTTTGTAGTTTTCATAGTGTTTCTCCCCACAATTATGTCTTTTACATCTCTTATTATGTCTCAATTAGTGGCCAGTGGAGTACAGTGATTTCACTGAAAGTAGTCATTTCCTAGGAAGTGGTTACAAGAAGATCACTGTGTTTGTGAGTGAGTAGGTTCTGATGCTGGCATTCTGGGTAAAAGGAGCAACACATTTCAATCCATGTAACTTAGGTTTTTTTTTTTTTCCGTCACTGTCTCTTGTTTCTCTGTTTCATCATGGTCTTTCTCATCTCCCCCTCTCTCCTTTCTCTCCCCTTTTCCTCAGTTCGCTACTGTCCCTGACCGCATGAATACTACACCCACGTAGAGCACATCAGTACTGAACTCCTGCCATTATTCTGTCTCTAAACCAGAATACTGCCTGGCAGTTGTATGCCTCCACAATCCAGTCAAGTTGCAGTTTATATCAGTGTCTGTATCAAACTCTCTCTCACACAACCACACACACACACATACACACACACACACACACACACACACATATATATATATATATATATATATATATATATATAAGCTTGATATAAGCAAAACCAATGAGACTGTGGTGGACTGCAGTGCTCAAATAGGGATGTTGCTGCAATGAAGCTACAAATTGTAAAACATAGATGCTTCACACATCTTCTTCATCATCTTCAGTGTAGATCTATTCAGTCTGTTCAGTTTCAAGAGATGCTTGCCAAGATTAGTGTTGCCATTAATGAGATTAATGAGAATGGAAGATGGACTCCTGAATGTAAGAGGCATATGGACAGAAAAAAACAGCCTTGTAACTATGCATATGTAACTATAATCTTAAACTTGAATAGCAAAAACCTCAATTTTATTTTGTCTCGTTATAATTGTTGGCCTGTTTTTCCTCTACATACAGTAGATACAATATTTAGCGTGGCCTTTAGTCTGTGAAAGTGCTTGCTAATAGTGGCTGACTGTAGCTGGAGGGCATTGCACTGTTGTGGTCACAATGCAGCTTTTGCGATGAAGAGGCAACTGGGTATCATCAGAACAGTTTAAAACAAACATTGTGCATATACTGTTAATATAAGAAGAGCAGCCTGGACTATAAGAATAGAGAGAAATGCAACTTGTCAACATCGGGGCAGACGAGCAGCTCAACATCTACCGTGATTTTGGGATTTAAATGCAGTTCACGACTGAGTGCCTCTCTTTACGCTCATATTCTCCCTGCCTCGCTTTTAACTCTATCCCCAGGTGCCGCATGGTGCATCTTTAATCAGGGCATGTCTGCCTTGACACCTCCATGTCACTGGAACATGCTCCTCTGCAGCTGTGTGAGGAATAGTCATCAGGAGGTGACATGATGGAAGCTGTTATAGACTTAATCATGTTGCGAGACCAATCCCTGCTTTTAATTTAATGTATGTGTGTTTGTGTGTATTCACGTGCGCATGGGGCAGTGCATGCATTTTAGTGGCAGACATAGCAGCAGCTGTGTTTTATGTGATTTATTGGGCTTCCAACTTTACTGTATATATGGGTTCCTGTGTTGATTGCCAAGGATAAACCTATTGCTGCTAACAAGCGTGAAGTCAGGCTGCCAGAATGAGAAAAAGTCATTTCCCCCTCCTCTTGTCCTCATCTCTCAGCAAACCTTGACATTTTCCAGCACAGAAATGTGAAGTATTTCTTAAGTCCTTTCACGCCTCAGTTGACAAATTGGATCAACCTATTGGTTAACCTTCACAAGAGGAAGAGATAATACTTAAGCACTTTTTTTAAATAAAACATAAACATGGTCGTCTCTTTCCTTGTTTGACAACCTGTCATACGTCACTGTTCTGAGCTTTTTGCTTAGACACACCTGCATGTTGAATATTTCAAATCAACGGTGGCCACACTAAGAAAAAAATCACCCTCAATCTATCACTAGTGTTATTTTTGCTGCTGTTATTGTTAAAATCTCATCATATTCCATAGAAAAAATGATATGTTAGGGCTTAAACAAAAGCATCAGATTATACATTTAAAAAACTGAGCGAAAAAAAATAGTGATATAAAATGTTCTGCAACATCAAACAAATCAATTCAAAGCTAACTTTCTTTATTTAGTGTCCTGTTTTCACCCTGGAATAATCAAAAAAGCAGTCAGAATAGAGCAAAAGTGGGCTGCTCATGAAGAGAGAGAAAGGTTAAAGGAATAACTCTGCTTTACAAAAGAAAGAGAGAGAGGGCAGATTATGTTCTGTCAGCAGACAAACGAACAAAATGCAACTCTGTCGAATACACTCCAAAGTAGGACAGTCATTGCACCGACAAAACCCAAGCACTGACTCTGTGGCAGACTATATAAGTGCTATCTAGAGCATGTTTAGTCCTATTTTAGCTATTTGTTGAAGGAAAAGTATTCGAAATTTAAAATAAAACATTTAATCACTGTCATGAGACTAGTCACATTCTTACTGTAGGCTGGATGAGAAGAACAATAATATTTTTATGTCTAAAATGGAGACTGTTCTTTAATACTTTTTTACTTATCTGCGCACTTTATCTCTGAGAAGGGAAAATAGATAGTCTAAGCGAAAAGACTCACACACACAAAGGGCTGGGGATGTGGGTAAAGCTCTTTTACACTGATTGTTAAACAGTGTGATCTAAAGGGAACAAGTAAATATGTCTGTTTATAAGATTATCACAGACTTTTTGACAAAGTGTAGCTACTGTTTCCTGTTGCTACTTGTTTTCAGCCCTAACTTTGACTACACTTTCATGAACAAATGTCTCAGTAGAGGATTAATACAGATATTTGTGTTGTAAAAGCACTGCACACTTCTCACAAGGGATTGTACCTGCTCTGCCCAAGTTATCTCAGGGTAACAGGTGTTTACTGTGCCAATTGGATATTTAAAAAATGATTTTAATGTTCCTTACTAGAAGTCACTCTACCATCAAAATATTTTGATGCTGTTATTTTAAGGTAAATAATTGCATGATGTTGCTATTAAACGTGACCAGCAATACAGGTGCACTCCTTCAAAACTCCTCTCAGCTTCTTTCAATACACCGTAGTTCCTCCCTGGGCTTGGTCTTATGTAGCACTGTGTTGGGAGAGGTAATGGAGACTGTGGGGGCATCAGTAATCCTGTCAGCTGTCCAAGGAACAGCCTTAGCTTCAAATCTCTGTTCTTCATCCCCTCATAGTGACACGAGCCAGGCTTCAGCGTTGTCTACTGAATGTTTAAGGTTGGATGGCATGGTGGGGTCTTAACAGACGCCAGGGGCAGCCGTTTGGACCATCAGCCCAGTGCCTTCCCACCAGCACTCAAGCGCATTGGGTCACAACGAGCAGCCTTGGCACCACCAGAGAATGGTTTCCTAAAACTGATTGGTTGTCAGGCTCAATCCATTCGCTGCCCCCAGGAGCATGTCTCCATGACCAATTTAAGAGGCAGAGTCAGAGCCTTCCCACACTCTCTGCCTGGGAGAGAGTGAACAACAGGCATGTGTAGATGTGGTCCAGATTAAATATATACTTGTTAAAAGGCTGTACAAAGCCCCAGGTCATTGACGATGCTCAGAGTTATTGATTTGAGGGAATTTTTTATTTGCTCAGCATTGTTTGCTGTTTTTTCTTTTAATTTAATTTTCACAGTTCACTTTGAACAAATGTGTTCTCTGTTGTGTAAAAGCAAATTTGTGTCCCGGGAGAGATTTCAGTATTATTGCCCTTCCTGTTATAAACGCCAAACTTATTTATAAGAGGGAGTTTTAAAATAGCGCTCAAAAACTCTAATTTCTGAACATTTATATCTATTCTTAATTCTAAAAAAAGATTCCAAATCACATCCATAAAAAAAAAAAAACAGGAAAGACAAATTTGGATAATCATGACATCCCTGCTTTTATTTTTTTCACTTTAAATAGAAACTGACCATTTACATCAGAACCATTTATTGTTTGCAGAAGTCCCTCGTCCATTTGAAATAGAAACAGGGATCACTAAGGGAGATCTGTGTTGTCTCAATTAGAAGAGGAGGCGTTTTCCTTGCTGGGCTCTGCTCCAGGCCCAGCTGTGTACCTTCCATCGTGGGCTGAGCCTCTCCCTGCATACTGAAAACATTACTGGCCACAGGTCAAAGTGTCACTCTGTGGGACTCCTGCTCCCATAACACACACATTTTATTTAGAGATCTTGAATAACCAGAACCAGATGGTTTTAGATGGGAAGACAGACAACTTCTGAAAACAAGCTAGCTAAAGACACACATCATCATGTGTGGTTTAGGACTAAAGAGTAAATAAAAGTATTTTAGATGTGTATTTTGATACACTAGTGTGCATGGACTTACACAGACTAACACAGTTTTATCAATATTATTAGACACTTCCCCCACTCCCTGTTATCATTAGGCTTGATGGTGATTGCATGGTTGAAAGCTCCCCTCTAACTGCAGCTTCACTATAATGGTTCACCTTGAGCTAAGAAAGATTTCTAAAAAAACTGCTTCAGCATTCCTGCAATGTCAAGGTTAATACCTGTATTATTGAACAAAAAGGCTTTAGCAAATAATTTGAAATTGTGCCGTCGTTGCTAAGAGATGCTTAATTGTTCCCTGGCACATATTTATTTATCAAACAAAAATATACCTAAAACTTAGAGCTATGAATCCAATCAAGTATATTTCAGGCATGAACTCAACACACCTTGTTTGAAATCTCAATCAAAATAGATTTGTGGACTTTCTATATTCTGGTTTAGTTTATACAATCAGTGCGGGTTTGTAAAGCTGAAAGTAAAAGAAATGTTTTCAAGTCTCTGAGTCAAAGGGAAAAGGATTGCCTTTTTTTGCGAGAAGGAGCAAGCTTCTGAGATCCGAGATAGTGAGAGGACTGGATAGAGAGGTGTGTATCCACACAGCAAATTGGCTTTGGGGTTGAAAAAGAGACCTCTGTTTAGCCTTCGTCAATGGGAGAAATTGGTCACAGCTGGATTTCACTGGTCAATTGGTACGTTCAGATCTTGAGCGTGCTCTCTATTTTTGAAGGTCTCACTCATTATTCCAGCTATGACTGGGCCAGGCACTTTTTTAACCCTCTCACAAGGCTCTATCTTGCCTGTGGACCTTCAGCAACGCCTTTGTTCATTTTGTTTTGCCTCCTAATACCATAATACTTTTTTTAAAAATTTGTTTCACACATTGTTCTTCCATCACATCTGTTTTGTTTTGTGTTTTTTACCCCGGTATGTCCGTCGGGTTTTATGGATGTGTCAAAGGAGGTCATTATCTCTCAAATGATAGAGATATTGAGGGATTTAGAATGTATTCACAGGTCAGTTGGTGAGTGTGTTTGTGTATGCGTATGTGTTTCTGTGTGTGTGGGTGGTGGTGGTTTGGGGGGGGAGTATTTCAGTGAATCTTTGGCGTGGCCAGTGGCTCTTCCTCAGAATCCATCTCCTTTAGACAGTCTGGCAGCTCACCAGCAGCTCAGTCCTCAGTCTGAGTCCCTGAAATGGAGGACAGGGCACATGTTTGCAGGCAGATTGCACAATTGAGGGAAGAAATTGCCTCGTAGATGACCAGGCTCCACATTGTCTGTTCCACTCTGTATTCTTTTGCCTTTACTGTAAACATGTTTATTGAAGACCTGTCAGCTGCAGTTTCTTTTATGTCTTTTCAAGGCCTGCTCATTTTATGGTGTCTAGTGGTGGGGCTCAGCCGGATGGTTTGTGTCCGGAAGTGAACATGTGGTAGTGTTTAGCTTTGTAATGCCCTGGGTTTTATGAACGTCTTGAGGGAGATATCACATGGACGGCGACCAGGATAGAGATTCTGGGCCAGCAAACAGACTGGATGTCCAAGTGTTGGAGAACTCTTGTTATCACAGAGTTTCCCAAGGGTATACCTCAGTCCAAAGCCCACAGAGTAGGCTTAAAATGAATGCCAAGTCATCTTAAATAAGCCAAATCAGTTCTTTGCTAAAACATTCATGGCTTTTCTTTTTTTTTCAATGAAACCTCAATCAATTTGGTGACTTCTTTTGGCATGGAGCGAGCTTTTCCTCCCCCTCAGTTAATGGAATGTGTAACAGTTTTGCTCACCAGAGACTTCTGTTCATGTGGTTATGTTGGCTCCAGTGAATCTTTTTATGTTTTGTTAAAACACGATTTTGAAACCTTTTTCCTTGACATGCTTTTCAAAGCTCTTCACCCTTGTAAGTTGGTATTTTACAACAATTCAGTGTGAATTACAATACTATTCATTCAGTGGTGCATTTCCCTCGTCAAACTTTTATGTCCAATATCAAGTCAAAAGCTTTTGACCCAATTATTTTCCTTAGAGAACCATCTGGCCAAAGAATCATCTATGCTGAAATGGAGCTCTGCATAATAGAAAGCTTTGAAAGCAGGGTTGATATTTAAAACGATTTTCTCTGGTCCTTTGAATGAGTCTCTTCACACAGAATCTCACTGTTATCACATTATTCCACCTAAAATCAGTTAATAAATGATTTTGCTGCCGGTGTGATCCACTCAGAGGTGAAATGTGTCTATGTGATAGGGCACCTTTGTACAAAATTGCTTAAAGGAAACTTGTGCTTGCCAAGAAACCCTCCCACATTGTGCTCATCACAAATGGCTCTTTACTGCGTGATTGCTTAGGAGATCCTATTAACAAATATAAATCTGTGCAAGAGGGATGGCATTGTTGTCAGAGTATTACATTTTAGCCACTGGGCAACTAGTAACACACGTTTTAATGTTGGCAAGGACTTTGATCAGCTGTTGTGGACCTACACTGTTGGTCAGGTCAAGCTTTCTGTGCAGAAAAACAATTAGATAGACATACATTCCAAAAGACATTTTGTTAAAAAGGAAAAGGAAAACTTTTTTCATAGTTTTACTCAACCTAAGTATGATCTCAAGTGGAGGTTGTGATTTTTAGTAACTGCCCGACAACAGAGAGGTTTGCAAACATTTATACATCCCGCTTTATTGATGTAGACAGCAATCTGGTTGAAATATGCTACCAATAGTCATCCTCTCCACACACCTGGGACTTCGACTAGTGTGGCAGCTCAGATGTGTGCAAGTCCTCCAGGACCTTTCTCTACATGCAGAGCTCAGAGGAAACTTGTGACACGTGGCGTAATTGAGTTAGCTAGGAAATACTGTGGCAGAAATCAGCCAACTGATGCCACTACTCAGTGCCCAGCAGGGGAGCTGTGAGCTGTATAGGATAGCATCAGAAAAGAATGTGGCTGTTTCAAATTATTAAAGCACTGTTTTTCTGTTAAATTTGAGATAGCACGGAGCCCTGGGGGTGAGGGCGAAGACAGCTGAGGCACTGACGAATGGGCCGAGAGCACCCTGCTGAGAGTGTAAGATACCTAGGTGAGAGATTCAAGTGTCAGTAGGGAGAGAAAATGGAGGTTTAAGAGAAAAATTTAGCACAAAAAAGCAGCCAAATGTCCCTTCTCAGTTTAATTTGCCCTCTGTCTGTGGGCCTTTCTCTGAGGGAGATCATTGTTTCCTCGTGTTTTATTTTTGCTGGCTCTCCAGTTTCTTTTATCCAAGACTTCTGCTGTTTAAGAAAATCAGCACGATTCTTTTCACTGACGACTGACTTAGTTTTTGCTACTCAGGAAATAAGATGTAGCTGTAATGTTGTGCTCATTGTATTGATTTATAAAGAGATTGATTTTATTTATTTGTCAGTCTTATTTGGTTGGTTTGGAGGAATTTTTGAATTTAATGACACTAAAACATGAAAACAAATATTTGCCATTCTTTTAAATCAAAGACACTAAAAGGGCCTAACTTTGAAACTTGAGATAATATTTTTATGCTTTAGCCCCAGTGACATCTGTGGCCTTAGTCATTGTATTTGTTCATCTTTATTTTTGTAAGCATTATATTTTAGGAACCTGTTATGGGAATTTCTTCAAATTAGGCACAACAGGTGACTCATGTTGGGACTCATGGATGAACTGATGTAATTTTAGTGTTCACAAGTAAATGTCACTGAGACAATTTTCATCGATCCAAGTCTTATGAACGTGGAATCTTAGAGACCCATTGATAGAATTTCTTTTAATTTGCTGTAAAAATCCGGTTGATCTGTTTTAGAAGTTTTATACAGGGGGTGTTAAATTGTGAAAACTGATATTCTCAACACGTTTTTTGTCAAACTTCCTGTCTGACTCTGTCTGCTCTTTGTAGCTTGATGCAGCACCTGCAAAAAAATAGACTCTGTGTTTTCTTTGTATGATGCTGACAATAAAATTTTACCAAAGTACTGCATGTAACTTTGGTATATCCTTAGACCCTCCTTAGCACTACTTAATTCAGTAAACAACTGCATCCCTGATGTCATGTATTGACAGCAAGCTCCAGAGTTGGGCAAGTGCCTTTAGATTTGCTTCTTGTAGATCCCCAGGAGATGTTGCCTCTTTGTTTGTTTCTTCAAATATGAAAGCCAGCACTAAGGGAGCAGATTGTTTGTTCTACATTTCCTGGGAGACTCCCACCTTGGGCTTAAGCAGAGCAGTTGTGATAATTAGCAACAAAGTGTGCTGCATCTCCCATTAGCCATTGCGAGGAAAGGGAAGGGTCTAAGAATCTTGCTGCTTCCTTATCGTGTAAAATGTTCATTTATGCCCCCTTAGTACTGTTATTTTAGTTTTAATGACCTTTTATTCTGCACATGGACACCTATATTTTTAAAGCTTGATTTTTCTGAAGTGGAAGTGAGGAGTAATACACACTGAGATGTGGAGTTTCCCTAGAGAGACTTCATAATATCTCCATTATGAAAACAAAGGTCTCTTCATTCTTTGACCAATTTGTCTATTGTGTTCAGTCACAGAGAGACTTAATGTCATTTTCTGAGATTGTGGAGTGTAACACAATTATCTCCTTGGCTGTAGCAAGTCGACAGAGAGAGCCTAAGGGAAGAGGCAGTGCTTATCAACTATCTACCCGCTGTCACAATGACAGAAACGTTGGCACACACAAACAAATGTAGAGCAGGATGTCATCCGCAGGACTGTGTGTGATGCCACAGCTTATGATATTGCACTTTATGCAGTTCCAGCTTAATGCTAAAGGAGGCTGTCATCAATCATTTCTGCCCACAAAAAACAAAACAAAGCAAAACAAAACAAAATTATTCCACACCTACAGCACATCCCTTACAAATGCAAAGCTGGTTAAATGCATTTTATCCAGCTGAGTCACAAAGTTGCCTTTAGTTTAATGTAAGCACTATTGTCTGTA